>JAEMWC010000507.1:500000-567500 GCA_016490735.1 Pachyseris speciosa
CGTTCGTTTTCTCCATTAGTTCCAGTGCAGTTAGTCTCCCCGTTGCAGTTATCCCAATTTCAGGCAGAGTTGTGTGACTATCCGGATCAGACAGCAGCAGCCTATGTTCTTACCGGTCTCCGGAAGGGCTTCCACATTGGCTTTGAGACCTCATCAGTCACCCTGCGGTCAGCCTCTTCAAACATGCGATCTGCCCTGGTCCACCCTTCCGTCATTGATGCTTATCTTGAGACAGAGGTTTCACATGGAAGAGTTACGGGCCCATTTACTTCTCCTCCTTTTCCTGACTTCCACATCAGCCGTTTTGGAGTCATCCCAAAAAGCAAACAGCCGGGTAAATGGCGTCTCATCCTGGATCTCTCTTCGCCTGAGGGCTACAGTGTAAATGACGGCATTCCAAAGCCCCCCTTTTCAGTTCAGTATGTCACAGTTGACTCCTTTATAGAGGGCATCATGGCGCGGGGCCGAGGAACTCTTATGGCCAAGTTCGATGTGGCGAGCGCCTATCGTAATGTGGCTGTCCATCCTCAGGATCGTCCGCTCTTAGGTATGGTTTGGCGTGGCAAATACTACGTTGATATGGCTCTTCCATTTGGTTTGCGTTCAGCACCCTACATCTTCACCGCTATTGCAGACCTGGTTCAGTGGACGCTGACTCACAACTATGGCGTTGACTTCCTTCGCCATTACTTGGATGATTTTCTGACCTTAGGTCCTCAAGCTTCCCCAGTCTGTTACAACAACTTGCAGGCGTGTATACAGTTGTGCTCTAAGATAGGCCTCCCCCTTCACCCTGAGAAGCTGGAGGGCCCCCTCGACTTGCCTGTCCATCCTTGGTATTGAACTTGACTCCACCACAATGCAGGCCTGGCTCCCAACAGAGAAAAGAGAGAGGATCATTGCCCTGCTGGGTGCGTGGTCGGGTAAGCGGTTCTGTAGGCGGCGGGAGCTGGAGTCCCTTATTGGCCACCTCCACCATGCATGTAAGATAGCCCCTCAGGGAAGGACATTTCTTCGACGCATGATCAACTTACTGTGTACTTTCAGGTCATGGTTCATTAGACTGAACCAGGACTTTCATCGGGACTTAACTTGGTGGCAGGAACTGTTCCGAACCTGGGAGGGTCTCAGTTTTTTCCTTATGCCTACGTGGGCCCCCCAGATTTCCAGGTGTCATCAGATGCGACAGGTTCTCTGGGCTATGGAGCTATCTTTAACAATCAGTGGTTCTTTAGCGCGTGGTCAGCTTCTCAGCAACCCCAATCGATTGCATACAAGGAACTGTTCCCTATTGTTGTGGCGGCGTATTTGTGGGGACCTGTGTGGGCGTCACGGCGGGTCGAGTTCTTATGTGACAACGAGTCTGTGGTGGCTGTTCTGTCTTCTGGTACCTCCACAGACCCTGACTTAATGGTTTTGTTGCGTTACTTAGCATTGTTGGCAGTGCGCCATTCATTTTCCTTTACTGCTTCTTCAGTTCAGGGTAAATCTAACCCAGTTGCGGATGCTCTCTCCCGTTTTCCAGTTTCAGCGATTCAGGCACCTGGCCCCGCAAGCCGAGCAGTCTCCGATGACAGTCCCCCCTGTTCTATTGACGGCGTTGCAAGTCACGTGACAGAGAGATGCCAATTTTTTCTTTATCAGGGCCTTGCCCCATCGACGCGTCGGGTATACTTGTTCAGCCCAGCGCCGCTACTTCGATTTCTGCCGTCAGGATGGCCTTCTGAGCCCAGATGGTGCTCTTTTACCAGCTGACGAACGGTCGCTCATGCGTTTTGCTTCCTTTTTGGCCGACAGCCTCCACCACTGTCCATCAAGGTGAATCTCAGTGCAGTGCGGTCACTTCACATCGACGATGGCTTACCTGATCCCCTGATTAACTGTCTGCAGCTACAGCGGCTACTACGGGGCATAAAGCGTGTGCAGGGTTCATCTACCTCAAAGCACCTTCCCATCACTATTGACCTCTTAAAGGTCATCCAGCGATGCTTGGACCTGAACTCCAGGGACCATGTCATGCTCTGGACAGCGTGTTGCCTCGGTTTCTTCGGTTTCCTCAGGGCTGGTGAGTTCACCACGAATTCTTCGTTTGACCCCAGTATCCATTTCACAGTTAGCGACGTGCAAGCGGATTCTTTGGTGGACCCTACATGTTTTAAAGTTCATATCAAGTGCTCAAAGACAGACCCCTTTCGTGTTGGCTGTGACATTTATGTGGGTCGGGGCAACAGCCTCATCTGCCCAGTGGTGGCCCTTGGCCCATCTCCAGGACCCCTGTTTTGCTATACGGATGGCCGTCCTTTAAAGTGCCCCTAACCCCCCAAATTTTTTTTTCGCCTAAATAAATCTACTTATCATTCGAAGTATTTCGGCGAAAGAATTATTGGATTTGGTTGAATAATGGACAGCCAAAGTCTCATTCAATTTGTTGCAAGGCTGAGTAAAAGGGAGTCTGGGTCCAACGAGGTTGGTGACGTCATCCCGGGAACGATTGAAAGATAGCTCCTCAGTCAATCTCTGTTTTTGCAAGCGTTAGTTGGGGTCATCGAAGCACATATTCGAGGGTAAAAGCCTGGCAGTAGTCAAAATTGTGTTGGAATCATGTCCTCCTCGTCCTCGGAGTCAGAGTCAGGCTATGTGTAGGGTGAAGACCAAATTAACTTCATTTCTGAAGTGGAACTAGAACGAAATCGGCGAGGAGCTCGAAGGAGCCTCATGGTTATAAAGACTAGGAATGGACAGCAAGATTCGCGGAAGGGAAGACGAAAAAGATTAACTTCGTTTATAAGTGTTATCTGCCGTTCCTCGTGGTTCTGTGTACGCTGCTGGTGAGCAAAAGCTTTGATTTAACATTTCAATCTTGAACGACCGAGTACCCGTGCATCGGCAATTGTGCAGCGGTTTGAAAACAATAATTGTTATTTTATATAAACGGCGCACATCCGACTTTAGATCGGTATTTTAAACGAACATCAGCAATTAATTGTGGAAGTGCCAATTTATGGGGGAGTCTTTATTTATGGTATCTATTCAAAGAAGGCAAAGATAGATTTGACAAGAGAACGGAAAGTGAGCTCAGCCGACGCGAATTACGTGACTTGAGGATTAGCTGAACTTCTAGTTATCCTCAGGCAGTACTGTGAACGAAGTCAAGGCAAGGTAAAATAAAATAAATATAGCTTACTTACTTAATTAAAATTTGAGGCTACGTATCCGTCTAAACTGTTGGTTAGAAATAAGCGAACGCAACTTCGCGATGCGAGAATAATTTGCATATATCCGATGTAAACAAACTGACACAAATTTAAGGTCGGCGCACACGGAGGGACTAGTCCCTGCGACTAGTCCCCGCGACTAGTCCCGGGGACCAAGTCCCTTCGTGTGAACTACCCATTCAATTAGAAAATCTAGTCGCAGGGACCAAAATTTGGTCCCTGCGACTTGTCCCCTCAAATTATGCTGGTCCCTGCGTGTGAACTGTTCGCGGGACTCGTCCCTGCGACCAGTCCCTTCGTGTAAACTCCTCAGGGGACTAGTTGCAGGGACTAGTCCCCTCGTGTGTGCCGACCTTTAGACGCGATTGGATATATTTTACTACATGTAGCTCCATTTGAACATGAAGTTCGAGTGGCACCATCGTCTAAATCAACTGAATTCGGTGAAGTTAATCAATTTGATTTGTAAACACTTCAAGTTTTCTTAGCAGTCTACAATGTATTGATCAGTGACATGGGCTTCTGTCAGTGAATTAGCATGGCCTCTGAAATATATTTTGATTGTTGACTTTGGAAACCGGTTTTAATAGAGCGCTTGTGTCGAAGACTGTAGGACTCATGAAGCCCAAAAATTTAAAGGAAGTTAGATTGATGAGGTTTTCCTAAAGGTACATATCGAGGGACAATTATTTTAGCTGCCATTACATTCTGGACTACTTTGTGTCGCTGCGGTTAAATCCTTTGTGTATCCGATACGCAGCACACCGGATATCACGATGCATTGGAAACGTGGTACATGCACATGTTTGGGTTGTATCACTATACAATACACGAGTTTTAAAGAGGAGATCTTTTCACTGAACGGACTCATTGGAATTTTCTGTTTTCACCGTATAAAAGGGCATAAAATGCTTGTGAGATCAGCCTATGGGAATATGTTTATTTCACGAACAGCCGATCTGTTTTTGGCTCATTCGTTTGCAAAACATCAAATCTTCTCTTAGGAGAGAAATGTTACATGTGACAATACTATGAATATAAATTATCGGTTAAAATCATGTCTTATTTGCCCTCAGAGTTAGAATTATTGAGCTTCCTTCAAAGAACTTTGTAAGCGCAACAGAGCTTCCGTTCCCGGGATGACGTCATACAAGCGCTTAACCCAATCTCCCCTTGACTCGGTCGTGAAACAAAATGGCGGCGTTTTTGGTCGTAATTTCGAGACTTTACCGGGGCACAGAAAAGCGAAGATTCAACCGAATCAAAAAAATTTTTCACGGTTGTGCTTCTAATTCAGAGACGAATCATTTAAAATGAAAAAAATTATCACGATCTCTTGCTTTCATTTATTTAATATTTAAATGTTGAAAGGTCATAATTAAATAGGGTTAAATGTAATTTAACTTAGTTAACGACTTGGACCAAGTTTTCTCCTTGGTTGCGTGGCATAGCGTGGCGTTAGCGTTTATTGGCGTATAGTTTGAGCACGGGTGGTACATTAGCATTTGGGCGTTTGTTGTTACATTACTGTTTGGGCCTGGTTCAGGTCTGCGGGCAGTTGCGTGGCCAGCGGTATCCTCTTGCAGTTTAGGCGTGCTACTTTGCACGTGCTCAGAATTTCACTCTACTCAGCGTTTTTCGTGGCGTAGTTGGTTTATCGCGTTTTGTTGGGCTTTTCTTTCCCTCCCTTCCCTCCCGGTAGTGTTAGTTTGTTATTGTTTGGGGGTTGGTTAGGGTTTGGGTTAGTTCTCTGTTTTATTTACTTATTATTTTTCCACTGAGCTTCTAGTGACGAGCTTCTAGTGACGGGTGCTAGGGTTGGGGCTGGGTTGCGGGCGGGGCTCGTGGCTGGGTTGTGGGTAGGGCAGGCTTATGGGGTGTTCTACCTACCTGGGTTTGGGTTGGCGGTACCAGCCCCTGGCTCCTGGGCACCCAACCACCATTTGCGACAGAGGCGTTAATAATAACTAATAAATCTTAGAAATTGCTCCCTTAAAAAAACACACTTAATAACTGGTATTTTGTAAGCGTGCCCATTAGTTTAACACAAAGGATTTTCTGTTTCATTTGCTTCCTGACAATAGCTGCAACCATTACACGTCATCAAATCCAAAGTGGCCGCACCGGGAAGTTTGAAAGCGAAAATAGGCGATAAAGATATCAGTCTTTTTAACTGTACACTTAAATGTCATATCCACGTTTCAAAACAAAATTTGGAAACTAGTAATTATTTCCAACAATTTAGCGTGATTTTGCTGCAAGAGTGGAGGTTCTCTTTAAGCTCTCTGTTGTTGGGAGCTGAAACAACAACATTCAACAACTCACAACACGAAGAACCCAACAATGCCGCTGGGAGCTTTTGCACGAGCTTTTACACTTACCAAAAGTTGATTCAGATATGTCAGGTGGAATTGCATTTCGATATTTGTCAGCAAGTTGCCGCTGCAATACCAGGTTAAGATCCACATTTTCCTAAACATCATGAAAGAAATGAAACAAAACACGAAACGTTACAAACAAAGAAAGGAACACTCAAAAAACGTTCAAATATAGTTTTGGCCTTGGCCAGTTTGGAAAGAAGTAGAAGAAACGGCGCGTATTTGCCAATCCCGAATTAATTTCCTTTTCGAAAGATAGTGAAAAAAGTAACAACGACGAACGTAAAACTACTCCGACACTTACGTAAGTAAAGGAGCTATCTTAAACAAACTGGCAAGACCGGAAAGCGATTTGTCACAAATATTCATTAGGGAGAAACCATCAAAATATATTTAGAAAAGCACTTTTGCGCTGGTACCTTGCTCAATACTAATGAAACATTATCCTTTCCATAATTTACCGAACTATGTTTTCCTTCACTTTGTAACTTTAAGGGGCACAACATTAGTTTATCCAAATGTGCCCCTCTCCTCTCCTTCCAATATATCATGTAAATTAATTTAAGTGCTTAATTTGTATTATTTTTTTTTTCGTTTTCTTTTCAATCTATATCTATTTAATTATGTATTATTTAGGGACTGGAGGAATAAATAAATACAAAAATACAAATACAAATACCGGAAAGCGACATCATATTGCATAGATTTAATGAAACATTATCAATAAGTGAGGTGTGATAGTCAAGATGAGTGTACTCGTGAGATAAACTGTTCACGGACATTTTAACATCATGAACGTCCATGCATTCTTAATTCCTAAGACTAAACGCCAAACAAAAATGCGAAGACATAAGTAAATAAATAAATGAATGAATAAATAAATACTTAAAATAACCAATAAACAAAAACTGAAGAAAAATAATAAATCTAGTGAGAGATAATGTGCCTGTTTTAAGTACCTTGTTTAGTTCATTCGTGCTCCATCTCATGTACTTATCATTCCCTGACATGTGTGGTGGCTTCAATTCCTTCTGTGCCTGATTTAACGCCTGTACATCAATTCCAACCAAAGGCAGGCGGACCGAAGGGCCTGGAGCCTGGCGAGGTGGTAATGGATGCTGGGATTGCACAGGACCATGATGCCTGCTGGGTACACCTGATGTGAGGCTGATTTTGTTGCCAGCAAGTAGCTGTTTACAGAAATTCTGAAGAATATATTACGTTGAAAATTAAGCGAGCATCAGCATTTTTAAGGATTCGTTTACCACCTTGACTCTGAACTTTTCACGTTCAAGGTTTGAAGATGTCATGATGAAAAGCACCACACATGAATAAACATAATCTTAAAACTACTGTTTTGCACAGAAACACGACTTATTCAGCACTGATGTTATCAACAGGGATCTACTGTATTCATCAAAGGAGCAAACAGTGCGGTTGAGACTAGGCGACTTAAAATACTGAAGACTTTTATTCTTACCTGACTGAGAGCTCTAATTGAGCGAGGGGAATTGACATCAGCTTTAGCAAACTCCATCAGACAGTCGAACATTTTATCTTCGATTTCCACCAAAGGATCTGAAAGAAAGGAAAACAAAACTACAATTCCGCGAAACAAACACGACCGTTTTAGGTTGAAAATTGGACTCCAATCTTTTAAACCACTTACCGTGTGATGAAGAGTTGATGAATGGGTGAGCTAAAAGATGCGGAATCGTGTAGCGTTCCTTGGGGTTGCGGCGGAGACAGCCCTGGAAAACGATTTATACAAATGTGGTCATACTGTTGTCACTATAACCTTCCAACAAACTCTACCATCGCAGGATCTGTTGGCATTCGAACGAAAACCAACCTTAAGAGCGGCCAGAAGTCGACTTTGTTTAGCCAAGTCACGGAAAATGAGTCACCCAAGAGGTCGCGAAAGGCTGGCTGTGACAACTACGGACTTTGAGAAAGTCTAACCAACGTTACAAGGGCTATAAAGAGTGTGCCATATTATTACTGACAAAGATCTGCAACATGATTGCCAATAAGACAGCGTTATCACACATAAACTCAAACTTTTTGAACAGCAATTTAACATTCGGTGGCAAAACCTTGCTGCCTGTGCGAGACTGCGAACAAGAACTTTATCAAGGAAGATTGACGCCTGCGTTAAGAAAGATATTTAAAATGAAGATACAGGTAAAACTAAAATTCAAAATGAGGGTAGGAGCTTCACATGAAAAGAATAATTGCGAGTGCAGTCGTTTCGGACTCCATGCGAAGGTGCGTTGATGGTGATTCCAAAGAATAACAGAAGCTGACGGATCATCTGCATACCGCATACTCAATCAGTTAACAAACCTTCATGACATCGAGCAGGTGCTTATCTTTAATATCCTGGAATTCGATCTGGTGTGAAGGATCCATGATACATTGCAGCTTGATAATATGGTTTGTAATGTGTTGGAAAGGAGTCCGTCCATACACCATCATGTACAGAATACAGCCGAGCGACCATACATCACTGGGGCGACCAATCTACGGGGAAAATAACGAGTCAGTGAAATATTCAGGACTGCTTTGTCATTGATCATGCACGCCGATCTAAACCCCGATTTATGCTTTGAGACTTCTGATTTCGGTTGTCGAAAGCAACATCTGAGGCGGGCGCTGCTCGCATCGTGCACAAAGGAAAGAAAAAAAAAATAATAAAAAAGAAGGAAAGAAAATCGCTTGCAACTTGATTGTCGTAGGGTTTCAAAGCGTGTATCAAAATCCTGCGACCTTTTATCTGTTTGTGCGAAGTTTACGTTCTAAGCTTACTTCACGTGAAACAATTTGTCGTCAGCAAGTTGCATGCAACAAAGTCAGTTTAGACGTGACTGGGCACTTTCATGGGGACTTTGCTGTTCTTTGGTCAAAACAGCACGCTATATTTGGCAGTGTCTGCTCAAATGTCAATTTTCTCTTAGAGCAAGACATCAAATGACAAGCAAACAGGAGAGTTTTCTCCAAGAAAGAAGAAAACGTGATACGTTTTTTAAAAGCATTTTCCCAGGACATCGAGTGGACACAAAATTAAAAAAAAAAGGCTACATTACTTGCCAAAATTTTCGGACGTTAAAGGTGATTTTCAGTCCGTACTGCGCAGTCTCAAGAGTTTGTTTACCTTTTTTGTTTTGATTCATGTAAGACGTCACAAAATGTAATAATAATAATAATAATAATAATAATCACTTTATTTAAGTCTCAAATCTATCTAGCTGAGCACAGATGCTCTACTAATTGGGGAGACTAAATCAAATCAACTCCAAATAAATCAAATCAAATCAAATGTTGGTTTTTGGAGAGAGGGGAAAACCGGAGTACCCGGAGAAAAACCTCTCGGAGCAGAGTAGAGAACCAACAAACTCAGCCCACTTATGACGCCGAGTCCGGGAATCGAACCCGGGACACATTGGTGGAAGGCGAGCGCTCTCACCACTACGCCAACCCTGCTCCCCCCTTACGTAATGTTTTGCAATCACTTACATGAAGTAAATTCAAAGTTCATGTCAACCGCCATTGTTGATGCAAAGCTTTTATGCTTCGTTCTTTTGGATATCACCAGAGAAAACAACTTCGTAGCTGTAAAAATCAAAGAAACAGTTGGGAAAAGAATTTAAAATACCTCAACTATAAGGTAAGTGCTTCGTAACGAATAACATCGATTCGAATTCCAACGATTGAGACTCACAAACATTCGGATGCTGAGACTGCGCAGTACGGACTGGAAATCACCTTTAAAATATCGGACGTTTTATTTCGGACGTTCAATTTTCGGACACTTTTTATCTCATTTCGGACAAATTACGGACAAAAATTTCGGTGACTTTACTGAAACATACATGTAGGTAAAGTAATTTACGCCTACAAAACTGAAACAACAACTGTCAAAACAACAGTTTTACTGCAGCCTCCAGGCTTTACAGATGTACCAACGAGAAAATAACACTGGGCCTCATCCAAAAATATAACTACTGCAAAACGGAATGTACTGATTGGCCTTGAATGCAAGTTTTAAACTGTAGTGTAAAACTTTCGGACTATTAAAATTTCGGACGGTTTTATTTTCGGGCACTTTTTTTGTCCGAAATTAAAATCGTCCGAAATTTTTGGCTAGTAATGTAATTTGTTGAGGTGTTATTCCGTTTATAGCATGCGTAGCAAGAGTTTCCATGTGGGTTTTGAGCGCTAATAAAGTCGAGTTTTCGCATTTTGGTTGTACGATTTCGCGCGCAACCAAAATTGGGAAATCGGAGAGCCGGAAAGCCACAAACAAACCAAAAGGAGTAACCTTTCAGAGGAAGGGCATGGAACGACGCCCACCCAGTGACACAACTTGTGTCTACTATCGGAAGAACCGTTCCTAAAACTGACTTAACATTGTGCTGTTCCCGTACCCAGGCACCGTACGTTCAACGCCTTTCTCGCTCTTACCTGTTTTTGCAGGGCGATAATTTGTAAAATTGTCCTTTTAAAATAGGAATCAACCGAGTACCCAGGGTCTACGTTTCCCTTGACCAGCGGTCAGGAAACGAGCGACCCTGGAAAGATCCGATTTGAAGTCCGAAAATATCGGACTTTCGGCTGAACTGCGCATGCTTAGGGTTCACCTCCGCGTAACCTTCCCTCGTAAGAGTTTGTAAGAGTTGTTTTACTTCCGTTTATTTGAATTGTTTGAAAAAGCCAATCAGAATCGTCAACCTACCGGATCTTTCGAGAGTTGCTCGTTTCGTCAAGCATGCGTAGTACGGAGCGAAGACTCGAGGGATGCGAATGAATAGGAATTTGAATCAGTTTTACCTTCATTCTTGGTTTTGCATCTCCGCCATTATCGAATCGAGGTGCGTGAGAAATGTCTTGAAAAGCTTCAGGTGACATGAAATTCAACGTTCCAACCTGTGTGTCAAGCTCTATACTCGTCTTGTCTGCCTGCGAGCAAAAAACGAAAAAAAAACTTTAAAATTTAGTAATCTCTATTGCACGACTATGGACTAACTTTTAAATTTACTGGGCCAGTGGAAAGGGATGGGGAAGGTTTAATCTGCCGAGATAAATTTCAATAGTCCACTGTCCAGAAGCATAAAAGGTGTGTCAAATATTCTTCAAAGTGGGAAAACATTTCGTCAACAAGTTCTTTCAGACTTGTTGAAACAGAAAATCATGAGAAAAGACCCCTGTCCGTTTTCCCTTGTTGTTACTGTTCTCTCAGTAGAGTGTTCTCGCAAGAGTAACCCATTCTTTTTGAGTACTAACTGAAACTGAAGCGGTTTCGTCAGTTTTCAATACCCAAAGTGGCTACTGGAAGTGGAATCTACAAGTCCTGAATTGTAAGTTTAGTAGGCTACCGTTAGTGTTAGGCCTTTTCAGCAAGTTGCCTTTGAAAGAATGAGTACACTTCTCCAGAAAAGAACACCAACAGAGTTCCACCTTATTATAACACATCACTGATCAGAACTCACTTGTAAAGTGTGGGCGATTCCGAAGTCAATCAGTTTGAGTCGACCCTCCACCAACAGGAAGTTGGCGGGTTTGAGGTCCCTGTGGATGATTTCGTGCAGATGGATCACGTGCACAGCCTCCAGCATCTGTCTCCAGAATCCTTTTAGTTCTCCTTCGGTTATTTTCGCGCGGTTCTTTTTTAAGAAACCCGCGAGATCAATACTGCCACACTCCATCACCAAGATTATGGCGCTCTTCTCCTGGCTTAGCTCCCTTAAAAACAAAAGAGTTAGGCAAAAGTTCTTGGAGAGAAGCCAAAGGCGCAAAGTATTAATAGCTACAAGGGTATGTTTCGCGTTAGTGCATAATTATACTTCACGAATACACACAAACAATTTTTTTCCAGCGCCATCATTTTCATGTATCTTGTGCACTGATATTTTGACTTTCCAGACAGAAAAGGATTTTGTAGTTTTTAACAAGTTCCAGTTTAGGAGAACTAGAAAAAACAATCATCAACTATCAACTACATCAAACGAAGAATGATCCTCGCAGTTGTGAACGCAATTTATGCAGTTGCGAAAAGAAGCCTGAAAAAAATTCAGAACTTCAACGGGGTTTGAACCCGTGACCTCGCGATTTACCGGTGCGATGCTCTAACCAACTGAGTTATGAAGCCACTGACGTTGGGAACAGGTCAATTGTGGGTCCATATGTTCCCGTGAAAGAAATGAGTGTGAATGATATATGAAATGAATCTGCTCCCAACGTCAGTGGCTTCATAGCTCAGTTGGTTAGAGCATCGCAGCGGTAAATCGCGAGGTCACGGGTTCAAACCCCATTGAAGTTCTGAAATTTTTTCAGGCTACTTTTCGCAATTGCATAAATTGCGTTCACAACTGCGAGGATCATTCTTCATTTGATTTCATTTCCGCAGTTCATAATTATATGATTCATTTCATATATCATTCACACTATCAACTACATGTATGAAAAACAGAGCAACTTAAAGCCCGCCGCACACGTGAGGAAAGAGCTGAGCAAAATGCTTCGCGAGACAGTTTGCTCAGCTTTTTTCTCACGTGTGCGGCAGCCTTAATTAACATGCGGTGTACGTGTACAACACTGATCTAAACACAAAATCAACAACGCCTTGAATTTCTGCGGTATTTCCGACTGAGCCAGTTCTGCCTTAGGACACTGACAAATGCATACGCCTCACTTCCAAGTAACAGGGTTCAACGCCATTGAAACATACAAGTCCTGTAAAATGTAGTTTGGAAGGCACATTACTATGCGCCATCAAATGATTGCAATTCAGCGATTAGCGAAATTCATAACAGTTAGTGAGCTCTTCTCATTGCAGTAAAAATGTTGGTTCGTCAGCAATCCCATAGAACATTGCGTATTTTAAGATGGCGGCCACTAGTGAACTCGCGAGGCTAAAAGCGCGAAATTTGAAGTCTATTTTCTGGAAAAAGGTTGTGATCTATAAGATTTTACATAAGTTTATAAATGTTTGGAGCAATTTGAGGTATTAATGTTATAACGCCACTGGTTCCCTTTAAATAATAATTCGAATACACGAACTGTACAGCAGTACAGTGTAATGTATAAGTAACATAAAGGCTCCGCTTTAGAATCCAGTTTCCCGGTAAGCACGTACATGGACCTGTCTGCAAAAAAGGTTAGACTCTGCTAGTGAAAAACTCTCGCAAGTGTTAGACTGTGAGTGCCATATTGGAGCCCTTAGCTGTGGGTTTACTGTAAGAGCGAAGAAAGAAAGGAATAACCTATAAGCTGCACTCACCAATCAAACAGTTTGATAATGTTGTCATTTCCTTGAAGTCTGTTCAGTAATTCGATTTCGTTGATGTAACTCTGAACGATAAAATTATCTGCTTCTTCCAGGTTAACATACTTGATGGCACATATTCTTTTGCCATCAAAAGCTTGGTACACCTGGCGGAATAAGATAGAGATACACTGTAACATGTATGCTGAATTGCCACTAAAAATTCAGGGCTGCCAACCCTCCCGGATAATCCAGGAGACTCCAGATTTTGGATCGTATCTCCCGGTCTCCAAATTCGAGCCTGAAATCTCCCGGATAATTGTCGAAGTTTGCTATTTCTTGTGAGACTCGTCTTTCACAACAATACAATTTCAAAATTGTGTTGTTTGAGCTATTTTACTGCTAACAGGGATAAAGAAATTAAAACGTTTCCTCATAAACTCCAACAAACCGTTCTTGCAAGCGTTGTCCTTGTGATATCGGCAATAATGTGATTGGTCGGAAATAAACCAATCAGATCAAATGTTACAATGACGTCATGTGCGTTATGACGTCATCTATCACAATTCTCAATATTTGAATACTCGGGGAGGTTGATAGACTTAAATTGACGATCGTCCGGGTGAGTGTAGTCCTGAGGACTGTTAATTTTACGTTTGTGGTGACATTGACTGACGTTTCGACAACCTGAGCGGAAGTCATCATCAGAGTCAAGTGTTGCACGGTCAACAGTGCAACAGTCAAATGTTGCACGAGTCAACAGTTGCACGGGGCAGCTATGGGCTCACCAGTTTCCGTTGTTGTAGCAGAGATCGTCATGCAAAACATCGAGGAACAAGCCCTTGCGACTTACGAACGAACGCTACCGCTCTGGCTACGTTACGTCGACGACACTTTCACAGCTGTACACAAAGACGAAATCAACAATTTTCACGAACACCTCAACAGACAGAACGCCCACATACAGTTTACCAAGGAGATCGAGGAAAATGGTGAGATACCTTTTCTAGACTGCCTTGTGAGCCGTGACAACAACAGACTACAGACGACAGTTAACAGAAAACCTACACACACTGACAGACTGCTTGACGAATCATCTTACAACCCTACTTCACACAAAGCAACGACGATACGGACCTTAACGAGACGAGCACAACTAGTTTGCGACTCGAGCGACAGTTTAGCAAACGAACGCAAATACTTAGACAACGTTTTCAGTAAGAACAACTACAACCGCGACTTTGTTAGACGCAACACTTACAGGACAGAACCGAACGCTACGAACGCTAACCCGACACCAGTCACTACAGCGACTATACCATACATCAAAGGAACTTCTGAAACCATTGCACGGATACTACAACCTTACAATATCCGTGTCGCTCACAGACCCATCACAACTTTACGACAATTATTGACGAACGTGAAAGACAAAGACGAACCAAAGGACAGACAGGGAGCAGTTTACAAGATCGAATGCTGCGACTGTCAGGCCACTTATATCGGTGAGACTGGCAGAAATTTGAACGTGATTAGACTGACTGAACACAAACGAGCGACGAGAAATGGTGACACTAACAATAACATTGCTGAGCACCATTGACTGACAAACCGCACAATCGACTGGGACTCTGCTAAATGCACTACCTACTGTACTAACTACCACCAACGGATCGCACTGGAAAGTTGGTTTACTAACTTAGAACAGACACCACTGAACCGTTGCCAACAGCTTCCCGCACCTTACAAACGACTTATTGACGATATCAACAACAGACAAACAATAGACACACCGACTAATTTGACTAACAATACACCTACGAACATTTGACTAACAAAAGGCGGATCGAAACGCACCAATCACGGTTTACAGTCTTCAGAGCCAATAACATCACGGTTTCACTGACAGACAACCAATAACATCACGACTTCGTTGACCAATCACATCCACGACCAGAGTACTTATACCATCTCCTGACGTTACTCCAATCACTTGACTCTGATGATGACTTCCGCTCAGGTTGTCGAAACGTCAGTCAATGTCACCACAAACAGTCCTTCTCAGGACTACACTCCCGGACGATCGTGCTTCACTTAGTTATGATTAAACTGAAAAGTTGTCACAAAAAGTCATGAACCAGAAATGAACTCAACCAGGACGTTTTTTTTTCAATGGAGAACTGTGTAATTTCTGTAGCATGGAAGCTGATTTTCACTCGATTCTCACTTCGATTCCCATTTGAAAAATGATGATCTCTCCCGCGCGTTATGAAAAACAACAGAAGAGACATTTCTTTCACATATAGTACCTTGCTGGAGCCTCCTTTACCAATGGTTCCCAGTCTCTGGTAGGATTTACCCTTCACAACAATAGTGCCCTGAGAGGCTTGGGCAGCAGCAGGGTTTACAAATGGCGTGCCTAGGGGGTAGCCAGGGCCATAATCCATACCAAGGTTATGGCCTGGGATTGCTTGCAACTGACCGCTATGACTGGCTTGTGGAATATGAGGCTGCAAGAAAGAGCCGCTGTTACTGAACACTGGTACCAAAGAGCTTGAATTCTGTCTCTGGACTTGTATGGTGCCTGATCCACCAGTGCTGCTGTGGGATAGGAGCAGAGTTGGACCTTCTTGTCTAAATGGGTTTTGCGGGGCTTGAATTCCTTGCTGGCGATTTGAGCATGCCTTGGCCTGTTGTTGTGTGCTGTTGTTATTCCGGGTTGCTGGGCAAGGGTTTGTAGTACTTGACTGTAGCCCTTCATGCATCATATCACATGCGTCCCATTGTTGGTTAGAAACAGGTTTGTTCACTGTTTCTGAAACAAACACACTTTCTCCAGTTTCATTCCCTTTATTATGTTCACAGTTCTGAGCTGCACTGTGACCAGTGGAATATTTCTGGTCAATCTCTCTGTCCAGCTCTGAACTGCAAGAGGCAGTAGATTCATTGACACCAGCCTTGTGATTTCCCTGTGAATCTGACACCACTTCAGGCTGACAACTTTGCTGTAAGTCATCCAAAGTACAGTCCAGTTGAGAGATGCCATCCAGATCATCACCAGGCTCTTTCACAGATGGAAGAGGCTTCTTTACCCTCATTGGAAGACCAAAAGCTAGTCCTGTTTGCCCTGCGCGTCGCCTTGTTTTGTTACTTGGAACTGACAGGTTCATGCTTGAACCAAGACTGCTGGTGGCTGCAGAGAGAACAGAACAGACAACCACTAAATTTACAGTCGTATACCTTCCTTTGTGTCCGCCTCCCATAATTGACCAGTCTTTTACAAAACAAAAGGTAACCTGCTTGCCTCAGGGATTCACACATGTCAAATGAAAAGGAACCAATTAGAGCATCTGCTCAAACTGATAGCCTTTGAGTGTGATTGATTGATTGGTTTATTTGTTTTAATTAACTGTATTTATACAAGGGCAAAACATCAGGACTTAAAGGAGCACTGTCACCGGGATTTTTGCTGTTTTTGGTTCAATTCTGCCAAAATTACTGCCTTTTACCTGTTATCATGCAAGAAATGTTCCTACAGAATCAGCAAGATGAATTCCAATGAAATTTTAGCAGGAAAAGCTAACCATAATATTTTTTTTGGTGATTTTTCAATGCATAGCTTGAAATTTTGAAAAAACTGGCAAGTTTTTTCAAATTGCAATCCATTTCCATCCTTGTCATCTTTGATGGAATACAGGAGTTTATAGTGTCAATGCATTACTACAGTCTTTGGCAACAAAACTAGACCATTATTTTAAGGTTTCCACTGATGCATTGGCAGTTTTAAGCTTTTTAAAGTGATGGTAAAATAGCGTGACACTGCCCCTTTAAAGTACATGTAAATTCTAAATTACATTTAATTACATTGTTAAATATTAACCAATCACAAAATCTACCGGTAATAACAGCAGAAAAAAATTCATTTTAATGATGCTTAACATGATGCCACTCCATGCTTTAGAAAGTTGCTCAACTTAGGTGAACTGACCTGATCTGAAATCAGGTGTAGATTTCACTGATGGCTTTTGTGTGAACATGCTGCACCTCTGTCGATGGTTGGGCTGCCTTTGTAGGAATGGAATGGTGTCTGTTTCATCACTACTGCTACTAGTACTCTGTCTACAGCCTAGCGGCCTCTTTCCTCCACAGTTCTCAAGGACACTGGGTAGCTTGAATGAAATCACAGCGCTTGTGTTGTCAGCAACTTCAGAAGTGACAGTGTCAGTAAATCTACTTCCTGTTGAAGTGTCATCACCTATGCAGGAAGAGAAGCCAAATATAGAAAATACAAATGTATGAATGTGCAGCTAAACAGCTGGCTTAAACCACTTAAAACAAATCAAACAAACAAATAAATAAAAATATTAAAACAATTATGCAGGGCTTTTCAAGTAGGCAACAGGCAACTATCACCACCTGTGAGCAACACCAGCCTGAAACTCGCATTGTCATTGTTAAATGGGCAGTATCATGAGAATTATCCCTCCGCTGATAGTTGACCAAAAATTTACTGTTGATTTTCAGTGACTTTCTCATTGATGAATTTCTCGTGGATTACCAGTGAAATAAAATTAAGTAAATTTTACACAGAAAACAAAAACACAAGCCACAGTAAGTTATTATCTATTTCGTCTCTAAAATTAAATGCAAGGGGAGAAATTCAAAATGTCGGCCAGGCTTTTTCAAGTTGGCATTATTTTCATCAGGCCAAATGACTAACTAGAAATATTTAAGAATGGTTTTCATGAGCTAAAATAGCTGTTTTGAAGAAAATTTGGCCATTATTTGAGAAAATTCATTAATTTTTGCTATCAGTAAACAGGTCTCCTTTGCAAATGCAGATTTTTGCTAACAATCCATGATATTATGCCCTTAACTTCCATGGGTGTTAACAACCATGGTTCGTACAACTTCGGACAAACAAAATTCAAGGACTTTTCAAGGACAAAACTAGTTTTCAAGGACCAAGGTTTATTCAATAAATCGACCTTTTTCGTCCCCTTTTTTACACCTAAAACACTCAATTTATTCATAACCTATTCAGGTTTTTAAATAGTTCAGCCTTGGTTGACGACGTTAGTCTCTGTAACAACATTTTGTAAAATGATCAATCACTGGCTATTTTACTTACACTTATGTCTGAGGTACAGAAATAAATTTTGAAAAACAGATACAGAAAATTCATCGTTATTCGCTTCTGCACAACTAGCACCAGATTCTGACCTTTGATCACAACTTGAACTACGTTCTTTATGTAAAAATGTAGTCATCAGCACAGACTGAGTAGAAGTTGAAGATGCATCAGCATTCCTTTTGTGTTTCTCACCTTTCATGTGAGACTTCAAGGAGCTTTCTCCCATGATTTCTATGTCTATCACTTTGTTACAAATGCAACACATGGCCTTGTGTTTGTCGCCTTTGAATTCTTTCACCCAGCTTAACTTTGCATCACTTAACCATTTACGATTAAATACACATTTGCCCATCACTCATTTAATTTGCAAACGAATAGGGGCACCCAACGAGCCAAATCAACCAGAAGCTGTAGAAAGGTATTTTTAAGTCCCTCATGGTGTTTGAAGTCTGTTTTAAGTGATGTTTTCAATTTAGCTACAAGAAGTCCATCTTTCGGATTCCCTAGCTGAAATTTTAATTGCCCGAAAATGTTAGGGAACAAAATCTTCCTTTGAGAAAATGCAACCTGAAATGAACTTTCCACGAACTTTCTAGGGAACTATTCTCTTTCTGAAAATGCTAGTTGACATTTTTGACTGCCAAAAACAGCAATATTACGACCTTTCCAAAAACCTTAGGGGCTATGATTTCCCAATTGCGAATCTTTTAGGCCACGTTTTAGTTATGAAAATACGAGTGCACTCTTTAATTGACACCAAAAACCCAAGGTGAATTACCTCCCCTGAAGAGATATCTACCGAAATTTGTCGTTGGGTGCCCCTGAACAAAGGGAAAGCCAACAATAGCTCGCTTAAAAATCGCAACACATCATCAATCACAATCACAAAGCCCCTGAAAACAAATGCATGTGGTGGACAACCCCACATTAAAGGCCTAGTGAGACATACATGAAACTGAGGCAAAGATCAATTTTTACATCATGTACACTCAAATACATTATACCAACCATTTGTCCCATTGTTATAGCCAGTTATTAGTCGTCAGTGCACAAATTTTCCCAGCAAAATCATTTAATTTTTCAGGAAAGTGATAGGGCATAAACAAATTACTAAATTTCAAGGACTTTTCAAGACCTAATAAAGAAATCAAGTACTTTTCAAGGACCTTAACTGAATTCAAGGACTTTTCAAGACGACTACTAAAATTCAAGACCTTTTCAAGATTGTATGAACCATGACAACTCTTCTCCTCCAAACCTACTTTAAATACTGTACATTTATGTACATGATAGACAACCCTGAATATAGAACCCGATCAGAGCTTTTACATGTACAAGTCTGAGGACTGTAACATGTAACACCTGTTATTGTTGGGTACTGTTGATGGGACCTTGAGGGTGATCTAATTTGACTGCTGTACTGTTTCATTATATTTTTACCCACAAAAGGAAGACTGCATGGACCTCAGTATTACATGCTGTAACTCAAAACTGCTGACATTAACCTTCCAAGTTAATACAGTAGGGTATGCTGTGTTATATACTGTATAATTATGCATTTTATGAATAGTGTGTACATTGTATTATTGAATGTACTTTGTTACTTTACCAGTACATGACTTGTGTTAACTAAACATGTAACTCACAATGGTGTCAGTGAGACATACATGTATGCCCTCCTCGTTAAGACCTTAGAGTGTCACACTGTACCTGTGCTTAAAGGAGATGAGTCCACTGAAGATTCGCTACTCTTTTGTTTCAGTCTAGAGAACCCTGACAGCGTCAGCTCGTCACAGTCATCAATCAACACTTTTTTCCCCGCCACAAAGTTGTCGTATGCTTTCAGAAGCAACTCTTTTGGTTGTGCTCCCAAATCCTTTCCTTTGCGCAGAAGACCTCGACATTTGCTTTTGTTACCTGCCATTAAAAAGGCATTTTACAGTGTAGATCTCACTTTTTTACATGTATGTACACTGTATAAAGCAGGGATGGCACTAGGATTTTTCAATCTGTGTCCAAGGACCCATATGCCTGGCCAAACTGGGGTCCCAAACATTTTGTAGGGGTCCCAAAATCTTGATGACCTTTTCCTACGAAAAACTAGTTCTTTTGGTATAAGAAAGGGTGACTAACAACTTGTTTTCATCCTTCAATAATGTTTACTCTATTGTTTTTTTTCCTGCGAAATCGAGCGGTATATCGCGTGATAATTGTTTTATTATTCCCAAAGCACAATTTTTGCGTTTATTGCAAAAAAAGATGGATATCTGCTGAGTACACACGACGAATATTGAGCGCGCTGTGACCATATTTGGACACTGTGACAATGTGTAATACAGGTAAGTTGGCACTTGAATTTCTCAATCGATCAGAACAGGTAAAAAATGGCGATAACTCATGCAATTTCCCGGATGGGTGATCATCGCCAGTCTCCAATGTTAGCTCACTTCAATCTTCAAACAACCAAATCTACTGACGATACAAAGCAAGTGGAGTGGCTTCTTCAAGTCAATGTCTTGCGTCCTGGGATGCATTAAAACTTTGAAGATGCATTTTTTAGAGTTTGTTTGCGTAAAAATGCACGATTTCTGCGTTAACGCGATCCCTGTAAAGCACATTACAATTTTTGTTATACTTGAACAAAAACGCTCATCATATTTTAGCCTTTTTGTTAAAGAAGAAGGAAACTGTGGCTATTTTATTGCTTTCAACTTCAGCCAATGGTAAACAAGAACCCTAATAGCAACACATGTTCCAATATTTCAGGCCCTGTTTGATATAATATATAATACTATAGTACACAGTGTAATTTATTAGGCAGAAGAACAGTGGTACACTGTATACAGCAGCCAGTGAAGGATGAATCATTGATAGGCCACATGCATGTACAGTATATGTGGCCATTTTCACAGGTTGGGTGGATGAAAACAAGTTTTCAGGGGGTTACAAATAAATGACTGTATTACACTGTAGATTTTGTGAAGGCCAAAGTATATTATTAGTGCCTGGGTGGCAAGGAACAGGCTGAACTGAACTGCCAAATGTGAGACACGCCCGTAAAAATTGTTCAGGTTTGATTAAATTAAACCTTGGACCTAAACGTCACTTTTTGCAATGCAGCTTATTCTAAATGACATATGTATGTTTCTGTATGAAACATCTTAATAATAATATTATGTACATGACTGAGCTACTGATTTATCAAAACAAACCTAGTGACAGTTCAAATTGAGCCCAGGCGACAAAAACAATCGCAAAGTGCTTGGCATTGCTTCTTGCCAGCTGGAATGTTCTCCTGGCATCATCTTCAGAGATTCTCCTGTAAAGCAACAAAATGGTACACCACTGTGTCAATGTACAGCTGTAGGGACTACTCTAAAATCGTCACAAAAGCCATCATGACAGGAGAAGAGACAGTAATTAGTGGTCGTGACAATCAGTCATTTTGAAACATTGTTCAGTTCCCATTTGGTATTATCACATTAAAATGTATAATAATAATAATAATAATAATATAATAATAATAATAATAATAATATATTAATATTAATAATAATTAATAATAATAATTGCGTTCGCAGAACGCAGTTCTAATCCAGACTGAATCAAGATTTTTGGACAATGGTTGGGTGGTTGGGTCTTGACAAGAGCTGCCCCTGCAATCTGCAAGCAATCTGCAGGGGCGAACAAGAATGACATCATCGCCAAGCCAACTCAAAAGCTCTCAAAATGGCGGCCGTTGGCGAGGAAGACGAAAGTGATGTCTAAATGTCTTAAATGAGCTGCTACAGCCTGGAAATGGCGAAAGTAAAAATGGCGGCAATACAACTACAATGAGTGGACAATTCATCAAGTAAAAGCAGAATTGAATCGACAAAATGTTTCGAAAACAAGACCTGTTTGATCGAGTTGTTGAACACGATGAAATTGGGTTTCTGCCAGAGACCTCTGCTAGCAGGGAAGGTTCTTTGTGGTGAGGATTGGCGATTGAAGTGGATGATCTGCCACCTTACCTCTCAAGAAACGACCTCGACTGAAATTTGTTATATCAGGATAAACAAATGTTTGAGAAATATTTTGTACACCTTTTTACACCATGGATCGATCATTTCGATTTCGTCACTGAAACAAACAAATATGCCATGCGAAGGAACATACCATGTTGGGTCGGAACAAGTCCTGAGGAGCTGAAGGAATGTCTGGGGATTACTGTCTGGATAAAGCTCAAACAATTGCCGATTTCTACAACAATTTGTTCGTTGCTGCTACAACTATTTTCTGCCAGAAACTATGTTTTAATATTGTGTTAGTCAAAGTTGATATTTTTGAGGCTTTCCAAGATGCTGTCAATGTGCTTTTAGTGTTCAAAGATCATCATGAACCACATGGCCCTCCATATGGTGGTTTTAGGGTTAACATACCAAACCTACCAATACTTGAACGCACTTTCTAATCTATGATTACTACTAGTAATAATAATTAACGTCTGCGTTGCAAGTGGAGGTTGGGTGCTCAGGGATCTGGGGGCTGGTACCGCCAACCCAAACCCAGGTTGGTAGAACACCCCATAAGCCTGCCGTACCAGCAACCCAGCCACGAGCCCTGCCCGCCACACCAAGCCCCAAACCAAGCACCGAACTAGGAGTTCAGTGGAAGGAAAAAAAAAATTTAATAATAATAATAATAAATAAAACTAAAGGGAGGGGAGGGAGGGGAAATACTCGAAAACACATGAGCTACAACGCCCAGTACGCAGAGCAAGTAAAAACTACAAGCACGTAATCTCGTACCCAGAGACTCCTCAGGCTCTTTGGCCAGTGGTTAGTCGCCAGGAGAGACTCTGGGATAATGGAAAAAAATCAAATTTTTTGATTGGCTGGTCCGTAACGGCTTCCATTGTTTTACCCCAGATTTTCTGGGAAAATGGCGGTCATTATCCCAGAGTCTCTCCGGGCATCTACCCGCTGACCAAACAGCCCGAGGACTCTGGGTATGAGATTGACAAGCACGTGGAAAAGGTGCCCGCATACATGTAAAATATAACAGAACCACCGCTGACCACTGGACTGCCTGAAGATGTCAGACATAAGCCAGAAAGGCTATAAAGCTACCGGCAACCCACAGTATACTAGCAAACGCTAACGCCATGCCAATAACTGAGCAAAACTTGCTCCTAGTCGTTAACTAGGTTAAATTGCATTTAACCCCATTTAATAATTAAAACTTATATTGTACAATCATACAGCATACAAATATGTTCGTATGCACATTACAAATAATAGAAACAGGGTAGGAATAAGAAAGAATAACAAATACTGTATACAAACTAAGAAAGTCTAAGAATAAAATCACTATAGTATATACTGTAATTTATTTATCCCTTAAAAAGGGGCAGTGTCACACTATTGTACCATCACTTTAAAAGGCTTAAAACTGCCCATGCATCAGTGGAAACCTTAAAATAATGGTCTAGTTTTGTTGCCAAAGACTGTAGTACAGCATTGATGCTATAAACTCCTGTATTCCATCTACATGTAAGATGACGAGGATGGAAATGGATTGAAATTTGAAAAAACTTGCCAGTTTTTTCAAAATTTCAAGCTATGCATTGAAAAATCACCAAAAAAGTTATTATGGTTAGCTCCTCCTGCTAAAATTTCATTGGAATTCATCTTGCTGATTCTGTAGGAGCATTTTTTGCATGATAACAGGAAAAAGGCAGTAATTTTGGCAGAATTGAACCAAAAACAGCAAAAATACCGGTGACATTGCTCCTTTAATTGCTCCCATTCAAACGTTGCACAAAAGTTGGTTAAGAAAGTTGCCAGGCTTTCAAGAAGCTGGCTCAAGCATGTCATATGCCAACATGCCATGCTACATGTATACTGTCTTTAACATTCATGCGTGGGTTACAGTAGGTGGGTAGGACCAAATCTGGACTGATAGTGGCTGCAAGTGGCACCTTTACATGCTGATGACCCCACAGAAGAAATTATTGCAAACTGTCCAATAATGTGATACGTGTGTTATATATTAACACATTACCAATACCATTTTGTTAATTGTACTCAGTTTCACATACAGCCACCCTATATAAAGATCAATTTCAATGAGTTTCCCCTCACTGATGCCAGATCATGGATCATGTTTGTTATAGGGGGGATTTTTTTATACTGAGTGAAGAATCCAGAAGTTCCTGGAAATCCCCAAGCCTTAGTGACAGCCCTGCATATACGATTCACTGTAACTTTGGCTGGCTGAAGAAATTATTACTGTTCTTTATAAGGGGGACTTTGTTATAATGTGGTCCTTTATATTGAGGATTCTACTGTTCTGGTATTTTTATCTCAGACTATCACTTACATTTGTAGTTTTGCACATTCCACAAGCAGCCGGGCATATGAGAGATTTGTCTTGTGGTTTTCAGCTGAAATTTGATTTACAGCTCTCTCATAGAGGAATATCAAATGCTGACAAGTCTCATCAGTAAGAACTGAGCTGGCCTTTCTTTGGCAATGGACCAAATAATCCAGCCACTCCTCTGGCTGGTTACCGTTGTCTTGAATTTTCTGAATAGCAGTTGCCTCAACATTCATATTTTATATGCCAGGTCTTAAGCCAAAAATACAAGAAATAAATGTGCTGTAGCAACATAAGCAAAGCCACCAACTACTCAGCAAACATGAATAATCTCTGAGGGAAATCTGGGAAACAAAAACAATACAATATTTTAGATTACAGGCTGGTATGCCATAAACTCAAAAGGTTTTAAGTTTTTGGTTAAACCTGCATTAGCTGGGCAGAGCTTTAATCAGAAACTCTATGTAACTCATGAAACCTATTAAGGCTAAATTGACTGGACGATGTTGTGGCGGGTGATGTTCACTGCTGTACAGTGTAGACAGTGTAGGTTCATCAGTGCTATGTTAAAGACAGAACTGCAAGCGGAGAGAACGAGTTTTTAGGCTTTTTTGTAAACGCTTCTGAAGTGGAGAAAGCTTCTATGCTGACCCGTAGACCTTTGGCACATTAAAATCAGAAAAAAAACGTAATAAATGTCGCGATCACCAAACACTCCTACTTGTCATAAGAGAAAAAGAGCTTAGGAGGAGAAGGTTTATTTCCGATCAACTCCCTGCATGCTTTTTACCCAGATGCCGACAAGCAAGCCTTTATAAACTGACAAATTCTAGCTTCTTTTTGAGGAAAATGCTACATGGAAGTTTCGAAGGGAATCAAGGAACATAACATTGACTGTGAATGGAAAAATGGACGCTATTCAACACTTACCTTTGATTACAAAAACAAAAAAACATCAATGAATTGCTTCTGAACCGATTCATGTGAAGGCGCCTTCGAATGAAACAGCCATTTGATTGGTTAAACTAGCCTAAAGGGGGATTGTGATTGGTTGTTTGGAATTTAAACACAGAAGCGATTGCATTACGGTCTATCAGCGGTATCTCCACCAAATCAAAGATGGCGGACAAGATGGAGTTCTGCATTGCATTGAATTTAGCTCTATGATGGTAACATGATTTGAACGTGCATGAAGGTTGTTTTAGGAAATATTAATTTGCTTTAGCGAACAAGGGACCTCATGTCTCGCAGTTTGCTGGGCAAGGTTATAAAACTCTGTGAAAGTCGTGGATTTTCTATCGAATCGAGCTTTGACGGCTCGCTTGGGACAACGTATGCATATAATTACCACTTCGGACCACTTGGCGCTGAACTCAGGCGCAATTTAAGGAATACTTGGTGGTATGATGTGGTTCTATCAAAGGCTGATATCTATGGATTTGAGACAAATCCCGCGCTAAACGGTAATGTATCGATCGATATCCACGGAAAGAACCAAGTCAACACAATTCAATTAGGATTTATGAGTAATACGTGTTCAGATCCAGAGGAGCATTCTTGGAATTCTGATGATACTAATAATATTGCTCATTTGGGGAGGTTTGTTCCTGGAATTAAGGTGCCTTTTGGAGTTGCAAGTAACAGGAAACACATCTGCTATCCTGCAGAGGATGAAAAGTATATCCTCAGGTATACACATGTACAGTAATGATTTGGGGTCACCTCGCAGCTCTTATACGGTCTCACCTGATTGTAGACCACCCTTCAGGTGAAACAAAAGAAGAAACAACACAAACAATGGACCCTGGCCCTAAAACAATAGGGCTGCGACACTATCCCTGCCACTGCCGAAATTGAGAGCTTATAGGAGCTGCAAGGCTACCAGTTTTGGCAGTCATAGCTTGGCCTTAGTCCCCAGACATTTCGCTAATGTTCTTGAGTAGTTTGTTGTGACACTGAACCAAACCGGAGCGTTAGGAGTACGAGTGAATACAGCACACTAAGGTAATGGGCAACCAATCCAGCCAACAATTTTGTTGTTTAATAGCTGCTGCATTGGATTAAAAGCTCACTGAAAATAAAAATCAAATAAGAACAATCAAGGAACAATGAGCTAGCTCATATAATACTAATGAGCGATGGAGTATGCGTGCATTTGATGCACGTGTCAAAAACGCAGATGCCTGTGCGCAATTTGAGTAGACGCGTGTCACACATATTTTGGTTTGCATATATCTGAGCTGAACTGTATATTTAAGGAAAATTGGGCTAAAAGATAGAATACAGGACAACTTAAATAAATTTTTTAGACACTTTTAGTGTCCATTATTAAATGCTTCGTTCTACAAAAGCCTACAACACGTCTAATGAGGTGGACCAAAGTGGCCCTGTATTGTATAGTTGCTCCAAGTTTTGTATTTGCATGTTACCATTTTACTGTTCCCTCTATCTTGGAAGCTCCCTATTGGTCACCTTGTTATCTTCCCTGAGAACTGTAATGAACTTAGCACCCCTGTTTCATGGCATAAATTCTGCAATTAACAGCCTGGACATATCATCTTGAAAGACGGTCTCAGTTAGAGGAATTGAGTCTTATATGTTGCTCTGTTTCGAACCTGAGCAGAAAATAATCATGGTGATTCCACATCATTATGGCCTCAACATGTGGATCCACATAGAGTAATGAAACACATTTTGGCTTACAGCATAAGTTCAGTGTATTTTTCACTACATGTAGGTCTTGTGAAAAAGAAGTCCTGAATCTCCAGTTCTTTTGTGCAGAAAACAGATTGAATGATTGGTTAAACCACTGGAAAAGACAGAGACTTGTTTGGTGGAGGAAATTTGCAAATGTTCGTTCAAATTACAATCTTTACGAAGAACAGTCCAATCTAGAACCTGGCATCAACAGTCAAACCTTTGTACGGGTAAGCCACACCTCCCTTAACCCTTTCCCTCCTAAGAGTGACTCTTGTGACTGTCTAATGCCAGACGATTTTACTCGTCAAAGGGGGACCCCTTAGGAGTTAAAGGCTTAAGGCTTATGAACCAGAATGTAAGCTGCGACCAATCTTTCTTTTTCAAAACAAATAAAAAGAACACCTAACAGGCCTCAAAATAACGGCCAGTCAACAGACAATGTCCGGTCAAGATGAGGATTTGTCCGGACAAACCTTGGGATTGCCGGTCATTTTGACCAGATAAAAATTTTGTCACTTTAATAACACAATGTCATTGCCAAGTGTCAAGTCATTTATTGAAATTATACAAACCACAGGGAATGGCTTAAGGCTTAATTTTGTATCAATTATTTAGTCATCAATTCTTGATTCTGTCATTTTAGTTTTAGCAAGATTAGTTCCTGATCACTACATTAAATGAGAAGGTTTTTTATGGAAGGCAATAAAAGACATGTTAATTAGATTTCTGGCACGGCCTTACAGAAAAGGCACGGCTGCTAAGCTTTGCAGTCTAGAAAACAAACATTCCCCAAGATCGCATTATGCATACTCTTATGTCAATAGTTACAAGGGTTATGCACATGTCATCGACTTCCCCATGGGGTCGACCCCCGGGCTAACAAGGGGGATTGTAAATTCAGTCAAGCAAACTTGAGGAATTTCCCTGGGGGGTCGGGGAATCTCTCAAGACAAAGTCCCCTGGGTGAGGTGTCTATCAGCTGAAAATCTCAGTGACATCCTTTTCAAACTTGTGGATTCCCCCACCCCTAATCTTTGATCGCAAAACAATGTCAAAATTTTCCCCAACCCTCGGGCAAAGAATCTCATATATCTCCTTGTATTCTCCCACTTATCTCCCTGGTAGGCCCGGGGGTCGACCCCACGGGGAAGCCGATGACATGTGTATTATTCTGTTAGCTTGAAATAAGACGTCACAAGATACCTGTACACATGTACACTCACAAAGAGATTGAGTACTTTGCAGCATGGACACTTGTATTTGGCATATAAAAGCAGTTTCCTTTTTTCCTACATGCCAAGGACAGGTGGGGTCTCTGGACTTGCAGTCGTTGCTCCGTAAGTTTTTGGTGCATGCAGTGATCTTTTTCAGCAATACTTACAACATAAATCACCTCCACACACTCTATGAGCAATTTATGATTGCTCTTTTTTGAGTTTTGATTGTTATACAGACTGCCTGCCTTACATATTACATGTAAGTTTTACATTGACATAGATCTGAAGTAGTCATATGTGTTAGGTTTAGTGATAACAACTTTTACACTCTTGTCAGGGCTTTAGTAACACCTCTTTAAATATGTGAAGTGATAATCTTTTGCTTGTTCTAGCTATTTATAGTTTAAAATTAGTATTTTCAATATTTTGACCTGTCAGAAACGAGACTTGACTGAGCTAAAATTTATTTAGCCTGTCATATCATGACCGGCAACTGTCCGAAAATTACTTTGAGCCCTGACCCAACTGCAGTTTACTTGGAATGTCGAGGATTGCATTTGAGGGACTGTCATTTCTGTGACTATTATTTGTGACTACAGTGAAGATGATCAGTGGATGGAACTTTCAAAATGACTATAGAATACATGTCACAGCCACTGACCATCAAGTCTTTTCATACAGTCAGCTAACTTCTCTAAATCTCAATGACCCCTCATCCAGAATTTCTTGTTATTCCTTTACTCTCTCTCATGATTCTTTTTGCAGTATGCATTTCCATGGGGACAAGAAACGGTTGATTCTTTGACTGTCAGATCTGATCTTTACAAGCTCATGCTAACAGAGCAACATATCAAGCCACCATTTAGCGAGGAATCAAAACCCCATGTGATCCAGGTCAAGACTGATCTCAACAGAGGTACTGTTGATACAAATTCTCAACATTGAATGATTACTGAGTGTACATCTTGCTCTGTAGACTGCTAGCAGTCCCCTCTTAATAGCCATGTGGGCATGCGAAGAACATCAGAAATGTGAGGCAAACAAGTAGAGGTTTAGGAGAGAGGCTGGAGAAAAGTCCCTTCTCGTTTTTTTCTCTTCCTGCTGCAGTCTCAAAATGCTGTTGATGGCTAACTTACATAAAGGGACAGCTAGCAGCTTGATCTTGTACAGCTCACTGTTATTTCAGTTTCAAAGCTCACTGTTTTTTTAACATTATTGTCTAATTTGAAACTCTGTGTAACACAGGCCCGACAGAATTTGCTGGCCATTTTGCAAAGGTGGTTGTTATATGGGGTGGAGAAGAGAGAAAAGGGGGTGAAACCATTCAAACTGGCAGAGCTTATTGAAAGCTTTAGGATTTAGTCAACATGTATTTGAATGATTGGAGAGACCTGTAGTGATATCATTGATAACCTGTTATTCAGGTTGGTGGTTCAGTATGGGTGACTTCTGAGCTCAATTTGATGTATCGCATTTAATACTGTTAAGTACTGGTTGAGATACCATTACAATTTTGAAACGCTGTCACTATGATGTTGCCATTTGTGGGCTCACTCATCATCAGAAGGTGCAGTACAATGCATAAATGCACTGTAGAGCTATACAATGATCTGCTATTAAATTTGTTTGTTTAGTCTAATGGAGATTCTCTAGTGATGCTTCCATGCAGCAGTTGGTTGGCTGAGACACTCTTGAGGCCTGTGCAAGGGTGCTACATTTATCATGTATAAAGTATCCCACAATGCTACTACGATCAGAAAATCACTTGTCGTTTTTCTTCAAATTTTCGAAAGTGTGTCTGCTTAACACCCGACTCGCAAAATTTCAAGCTTTAATTTCAAGCAGAAGACTGTTTACTTTGAGTACAACTCTTTAATTTAACGGTCCGCCATTACTCATGTTCGTAACTGACCGATTAGGCCTCGGAGAGCTGGATCCAGGATAAAATGACGTCATTTACTCACTGGTTTAAAATTGCAGTGTGTGAATGCAGCTTATTAAGTATGCAAAACACGAGTTTGAGAGTCTGAAAGCTAAAAAATTCCCATGCTGCATACTAAATCAGCCGTGTTTACACACACTTCACGCTTACTCTTGTGAGCTTTCTACGTCATTTTGTCCTCGATCCAGTTCTCTCAAGATTTTGAAGTTAGTAATGGCGGATCACTAAATAGAAATGTTTCAGTCAACATAAAATACTGACTTCTCCAAATTAAAGCTTGAAATTTCGCGAGTCGGATGTTAAGCAAACACACTTTCGAAATTTGAAGGAAAACGACGAGTGATTTTCTGATCGTAGCATCACTTTAACATTACCACCATCAGTCAGCCTGTAGTGTATGTAGACACTCGTTCTAACCATACATATAAGTTTAGACACATTTTTGCCCACTCATACGATCCTGCTCTGAAACAGCCTACCTACATGTGTGTCTGCCATTAATGCAGAGTCAAATGTAATGCTTTACCAACAAAAGGCAATATTATGCAGTCATGTAATAAATGAATGAATGTTTGTTTATTTATTTATTTTTCTCGCTTCTTAATAATTATCCTGTATAGGTTTTCAACGGCAAGGATTATTAAATATTAAGTACGGTCGTACTCAGAAACTCGTCAAAATTGATCTGAAAGTTTTTATTACTGAACAGGATTTCTATCGTTTTTGATGGATGCCTATTTAGAGAAGGAACGATCTGATAGCAGTGGCAATGTGGCCATGCGCACACTGCTTCACTTGCATCCTCAACTGGCTCCTGTCAAAGTTGCAGTTCTTCCTCAAATTCCACAACAAGCTGATCTCTGTGATGTCGCACGGCAACTTTCATCAGAGCTTCGAGAAGCAGGTGGGTCGTGTTGTCAAGCCAGTGTAAGTGTAAGTTTTTTTTATCTGTGGAAGTGTGGTTATATACATTCCATTTTCCTTTGTTTGGATTTTCATGCAGCCGGTGGGAAGCAAAATAATCAATCTGAGTTGTTTAAGCACCATTACCAATATCTCTCCCTCTCATTCGTTATTGCGGTATATACATGCCTACGTAAACGTGAAAACCCCGGCGAAACAGTGAACTAGACCGATTAGAGTACTAAAGTGATGACGTCATAAACATTAAACTTGTGAAATTATGGGATTTGTTTGGATATACAGAAAGAACACGATAAAAAAGACCTACTTGCCAAAAATCAGCTGTTTCTTACAGTTTGAGAGCGAGATATTAGTACTGTTATGCTCTGCTGACTCCATACAAATACTTCTCAATTTTACTTAGTTCGTAACGTTAGGAACCAAGTCAAATTTAGAAGGATATATATGGAGTCAGTAGAACATAACGGTGCTAATATTTCAGAGACAATTTGCCTTTAAATGCTGATTATTGGCATGTTAGCATTTTTCATCTTGCTCTTTCTGAAAGTCTCAACAAATCCCATGATTTCAAAAATTCTAACGTCACACTTTAGCACTCTATACTGTTTGAAAGTACAGTTGGACCCCGCTAAATCGAAATCGGTTATTTCGAATTCCCCGTTATTTCGAACTCAAACCCATTCCCTTAGATTTACCCTTGTTTTTTCAGTCATTTACTATCGGTTATTTCGAGCTCCCCGCTATTTCGAAGTGATTCCTGTTTCCGTTGGCCTAAAATCAACCCCATTTATTTCCACTGTTAGAGTTAAAAAAGTAAACATTAACATTGTACCGTAATAAACTTCCTAATCATTTATTCTCTTCCGGCCCTTGGTCAATAACAATAAAAAATGCATCCAATGGCGTTGATTACATACTATTTAGTATTAGTTGTTATTTTCATATTTAATGCTGACCCGGTTACAGTTAAATACCTGCGTATTTTTAAGGTTCTTATACGCGGGTTTTTAGTGAATTTCGAGCCCCTGCTGTGTGGAACTATTTTTCTTTTTTTTTTCTTTTTCTTCACAATGTTAAAACTTTTTGCTGTTAAGTTGACTAACAAATCAAATTTAAACATAAATGATAAGCATTGTTGTTTTTGATGACGACTGCCGTACGATCGAATGCGGCAACTTGCGAAAAAAGGTGCGCTTTTAATTCAGAATGAGCTTGTACCGTTAAAAAGACAAGATCTGGGTTCGCTAAATCTAACGTTTGATCAAGAACCAGATTAAGACACCAAAATGAACAATCCGCTTCCACAATAATTTCGATCGTTCAGATTGGAATTCATCAAAGGAGCGGAAAATCGATGGCAGAAAACAATTATTCGCACTCATCGAAAGGAAGGAATTGAAAACCCTGACGGGATCGAGTGGAAGGTCGAGAAAGTTAAAATTTCGAATGGAAAGTATGAAGCTACATTTTTGATAAGATTGCCACAGCGGATGTAAAGGGGAAGGTAAAGGAATCACATCAAGAAAATCATCCGCGGGTGAATGTTCCTCCCGTTTCGGTTTCACATTGGTCAATGTATACTTCCCTTTCTTAAGATGAAGAAATTCAAGTAGCATAACCACCATAGATCGAGTGCAGCATAATTTAGGAACTTTAAGTTATCAGTTTACTCTTATCACTGCAGTTTTAACATGGAAATTTTCCTGCTGTTGAGACGTTGACAGTTAAATCCGTTCAGAATGTTTATTCGCTTAATATACACTGTTCACTGCACTGTACACTAGCCTTTGTTTACGAAATCGAATTCAAAGTATGATTGTTTTCTTGTTCTTTTTCTATTTCAAGGTATCAGTACGCAATGTTCACTTCATACGCACAGCAATGCCGACGAGTGCTACGCTAATCAAGACGAAATAGGAACTCCATATTGCGTCACGATACTCGACTCGACACTAAATAATGGAGTAGTGATGTTTAGAAGCAGGGACACGACTCTACAGGAGTACATGCATGTGTCGGACATCCTAAGCACCGTCAAGAAGCACCTTGGATTAAACTCGAACTTGTGACGTGTGGATTCCCGGAATGAGATTGAGCCACGTTGTCTGGGGCCAGAATCGATTCAGCTGTATCACTGAGTAGAGCGATCCCAGCAGCTAGCTAGCTTGGCCTAGCTGCTATGCATGGAAGATCAGCCGTTCTATTCTTGGTTTGCACCCACGTGACAGGGCGACCATGTTGGAGCTCAAAACAATAGAAATTTTTTCGAAGAATTTACATAAAAATAGAATTTAGTTCCCAGCGGAGAGAAAGGCCATTGTTCTTGACCTCCAACATGGCTGCCGTGACGTCACTTGCAAACCAGCAATACTGCATAGCAGTCGGTGGAGAAAAATGTGGCGCGTGTTCGAGACTTACGCGCGTGGAAGGTGACGCTGATCTTCCTCTCTCGTGCGCTGCTCTAAGTCACACCCTGGTAGTATTGGTTTTGTTTGTTTGGCTTCAGTATTCTATACACCTCTCGACCTTTCACTGCTTTCGTCTGCGAGCTTCTGCCCCCTATTGGTCGACAGTAAAGTAATTGATTGATCTAGCTTTGGAATGATTTGGTATTACTAAAACAATTCTTCACCAAAGCGTCGGTGAATAGTGACAGGGATTTAGGTTGCCGCCTCAGTTGTAGCTCTGTTAATACCCAACATTATAAACTCAAAGTGGTAGTTGTGAAATGCCGTACATTTTATTTCGGAATTCAACTACACTCTGAAATTAGCAGCCAGCGAAAGAAAATGTTATTTAGTCGTGAATCCCGAAAGTAATGACTTCTACCAATGGACCATTACGAAAATAGGAATGAAAAGTTTTGCCAATAAAATTGCCAAAAGGAGACTCTTGGGTTAATTACTCTATGAAAATTAAACAGGAACCATCGTTGCACCGTCCCGTTGAAGTTGTGTTTTGTTTCACGAAAAGAATCCATTTTGGCTTCAGGGTGAGCTATTTACTTAGTTTGTAATTGAGAATGTAGACATCTTCGAACAAGGAAAGAAACTTGTGAACACACGATCTTTTAATAAATGACATCGAAAAGCAGAAATCAACGAACACAAAGGGGAGGACATAACACTACAAAGAAGAAGTTTCGACAACTTGTTATTACCTTTTTTTATAATTCAGTTAATTTATTATATATTCAGACACACAAAAAACTTACAGACATCGTATTTACAAGAAAAACTACATATTTACACTAAACAGTATACGTTACTTTCTATACTTAAAATAAAATCCAGACATCAAAGTTTTATGGCAGTCGGTTGCAAAGCCGGATGGAATGACCGTTGAAATAATGGTGAGCGATTTTCCGAATTTACCGATCAACCGAATGAGATTGGCGCTTACCACTTACTGCCAGCACAGGCAGACCATCCTATAAGTGTGTTGACATGTGAAAACTACGGAAATACAAAGAAATGTATGGTCTGGTCTACCTTCGTAGCTTTCTTCTGTCATAAAACCCAACGGTCGAGAGCGATTCAGTAAAAGAGCGTTTTAAACGGCCCGGGGAGGCAAAAAAACACTACTCCTCAGTGTATTAACATTTGATTTCACTTTATTGAGATTTCCAGACCAAGATGCGTTCAAAATTATATTATTCAGTGTCTTATTCGTAACCGCCATACATTTCTTTGTATTTCCGTAGTTTTCACATGTCAACACACTCATAGGATGGTCTGCCTGTGCTGCCAGGCGTTACGTCCCGAAAATTCTTAGAAATGACCTGGAAACGGAACGATATCTGGTAAGGAAATTTCAGGAATTCCGTTCCGAACGGAAAAAGAAGACTACCTCTGGAGGTTGTCCACAATTTCCGAAAAGATTAGTCTCTGTCTGCTTTCCGGGGCCACAAGAACAGTGGTCACTTCGTTTTCATTATAACGTCTAAGCTTGTACTTTAGAATGGTGTTTGAGACGGATTTACAACATGGTGACAGGCAGTGGACAATTTTGAAAAGTACGTGAACGAATTACAAGAAGGTACGACAAAGCTCGCGTCTCTGAATGGCCTATTCTATTCACGCGCTCCTGTTGAGTTTATGGTCACATGCATGTGTCAAGCATCGGAAAACTTGACGAAGATTCTCGTGCAGTATGAAATTTACCTCGTGGAGAAAGGAGAAGATGAGAACAGATAAAGTAAAGGTAAATGGTTAGTCATAAGCAGGCATAAGCAAGAAATGAGGTCATTGAGGTGTGGGTGTCACGAAACCTCTAAAACTCAGAGCTCCGGAATTAACGAGTAGAAATTTCGAAACTGGAACCGAAATACAAATGGAATTCAACTTTTCATTGCTGAGTGTTTAGAACGACAAGAAACAGTGTCGAGATCGTGTTAAAAAATTTCTTGCAGCGCTAAGAAAATTTTCCGGGCTGTTGATGTTTAGCTAATAGCAAAACGCACTTTTATTTACGGTGATACGGAAAGAGTTTTTGAACTTAACTAAACAAAATTGAAAATATGTATTCAACAATAAGTGTCGACATCACCAATCTGTAACTATACTCACAGACCAGTCTATTCAAAACAAACTGAACAAACAATAACTTCAGCTGAAATTTGCAGCAATAATCCACTATTGAAAATCTTTCCAGCGATCAGTGACACTTTTTAAAAACTTAACACACATTAAAAATGTTCTGACCCGCACTCGATGCGACGTATCAATCACCAGCTTCAAACTTTCCGGGAGTACAGATATGATGTTTTGTAAAAAATGAGAAGAATCGCCGTTCTTGTTGTTTTTGTTAGTCTGTTCGGCCGGAGTGTAACTAATCTGCGAGTCTGCGAGCCGGAGCCACGAGCCGCGAGCCTCTTTTTGCGAGCCACTTTTTTTTTTCTAATAAAGCACCTGGACAATTTCTAGCTTCCGGTCATCAAGATGATGGCATCGCTATCGGGACGATCAATTTGCACAGTATTTAAGCAATGTATGTTAGAGAAATTTTTTCCTGAGGCAGGAATCAAATGCAATTACTACAAATAAGAAGGTATATGCTTGTCAGTAAATATATAAGAGATTGGTGAGCTCGTGATACAGTCATATTCGAAAAATTCGGGGTCCGCAGTATAGCCTTTCAGCGTCCATCCCCTCAAAAGGCCAGGTAATCAGCTCAAGAAGGCGATGGAACCCGGCGAGGAGATTTTCTGCTCATTGGAAAAAGGCTGTGACGAGGGTCTTTTCACTTCATGGAAAACAATTTGGACAGTTTGGCAGACTTTTTGGAAGCAGAGCCTGATTTTTACTGTCATGAAGCTTAACATCGCACAGCGTTTTAGAAGTCACTGAGAAGTCGGCACCGAGGTCGGCACCATGAAAACAGGACTGAATACTCAAAGAATTTTTGAAGGGAGAGATCAAGAAGTTGATGGATGAGAGAGAACAAGTACACAAAGTTGCTTGTGAGTCGGGCGCTGCTATAGACTGGGAGCATTACCGTTGGTGTCGTAATGAGGTTAAGAGAAGACTATGTGATGCTGAGAGGAACTATGTTCAAAAAGGAGATCAATGACAATCAGAGTAGCAGTGCCATGTGGAAGGTGATACGAAACTGTATCCCGACGAAAGAGAAATCGAGACCGGTTTATTTAAGGGATGTGACGGAACTGGCCAACGAGTTCAACGAGTTCTTTACTTCTGTGGGAGCGAGGGCTGCAGCTGAATCTAAGAGGCTTGCTTCAGTTAACGCTCTTCCAGCGTATAAGGCCCCCTCAGCTAAGACCATATTCCAACTAGAGGAATTCCGATTCCGCGCAGTCACTACCTTTGAAGTACACAGGATCATCGTGTCTTTTCCTTCAAACAGGGCACCAGGAATGGATAAGGTACACATGAGTGTGATCAAAGATGCCCTACCGGTTATACTTCCAGTTCTTACAGAGCTTATAAACAGATCACTTTTAACATCAGTTTTTCCATCTGCTTGGAAAGAGTCTGTGGTAATACCTATATTAAAGGAAGGGGATCATGAAGTTGCTAATAACAACCGGCCAGTATCTCTGCTACCCGCTCTGTCTAAGATCTGTGAACGGGCAGCTCTCAATCAGTTAACAGAGTATACAACACGTCAGAACTGTTTAACTGAACATCAAAATGGAAACAAGAAGAAGCACTCGACAGAAACACTTCATATTTTCATGTCTGATATGATTCTCGAAGCAATGGATCGGAAACAAGTCACAGCGTTGGTTCTGTTGGACTTGTCGAAGGCTTTTGACAGCATCGAGCATGGGACCCTATTACGTAAACTTCGAGAACTGGGTGTGTCTATGCAGGCCATGGAATGGTTTAGAAGCTATTTAACGGACAGGAACCAGCGGGTGAGAATTGGCTGTGAGGTGTCAGGTCCGTGCCAAGTAGCTTACGGTGTACCTCAAGGGTCGATCTTGGGGCCGGCCCTTTTCAATATCTACATCAACGATCTCCCAGCTGTCTCGAACCTGTGCTCGCTAAAGAGTTACGTGGATGATTCCCAGCTCTATCTCTCGTTTCCTGTTCAGGAGACAGCCATGGCTGTGGAACATCTGTCCGAGGATTTGCAGCGGATTGCCGCCTGGTGTTGCACACACAGCTTGCTGATAAATCCAGACAAGACTAAGCTATTGCTTCTTGGAACCCCCCAGATGTTAGCTCGCGTGCCGAAGGGTTTTGGAGTTACGCTACTCAGCAAAGAGATATTACCGTCTTGTTCTGCAAAAGATTTGGGGGTCATCGTGGACTCTCACCTTAGTTTTGACGAACATGTGACGGAAGTTGTATCTAAGTGTATAGGTAGCCTGTGCCAAATCAATCGTGTGAAACATTTGTTTGATAGGTCTACGCTTATAACCATCATAAATTCACTAGTTTTCAGCAAGCTTTTCTACTGTTCGTCCATGTGGGCTAGTACAACAAAAAAGAACATTGTTAGGCTTCAAAAAGTTCAGAATTTTGCTGCACGGATCGTGACTGGCGCAAGGAAGTATGATCACATTACGCCGATGTTAAAGGAACTCCACTGGTTGCCGGTTGCTAAGCAACTGGAAGTTAGAGACACTTTAATGGCTTTTAAATGTATAAAGGGATTAGCCCCACCATCCTTGTGTAATAAGTTCACGACAAGAAGCCAGGTGCATACAAGAAACACTAGGAATAAAGATAAGCTTAATTTACCATTTTTTAGATCAGCAACAGGTCAGCGATCTTTCTCATTTAGGGCTGCTCAGCTCTGGAATGACCTTCCAGAAAGTTTAGCAAACATGGAATCATTTAAAGTTTTTAAGAACGCCATTAAAGGACGTGCCCTTGACGAATTTTTAAGCCATTGACTTTCAAACGGTGTAATAATGAATTATGTATCTTAAGTTTTTTTTAATAATATGGTAATGTAAGTTCTTATCACTTTTAAATGTTTATCTTAGATTTTAACTCTTTACATTACATTTTATTGTAATTGGTATGTGAAAACCCATTTTAATTGGATGTACCAATAAAGTTATTATTATTATTATTAAGGGCCATGTCGATAGGTCACACAAATCCAGTAATAAATACCAAATAAGGACGTTATGCCCTTTTTTGGATTTTTTGGCAGGAATCTTTTGGGGCTCACAAAAAGAGGCTCGAGGCTCCGGCTCGCAGACTCGCAGAATAGCCTTCCCCGTTCGGCCGCGGTTCCAGTTTTTGTTCCACGCATCAAGACAGTCAAGACAAATTTCTATAAGCCATTTCTTGAAACATAACCTGGAAATTTGTCTTGCTTATCCCCATATATCTTGTTTCCGACCAGGTCTGATGAGACAATGTTCCAGTCCATCAAAATAAATTGAAATTGTGTGTTCATTTTGATGAAATTCGCCCATGGTGCTGTTGTTTTGATGGATTTATAATACAAATTCGCTTCCTTCGGCTCGTACATCTACGTGAAAGCCGTTCCACCCTCTCTTAGCAATGATTGAATATCTTTTACCAAACTACAGACCATTTACAACCATTCAGAGCAAATAAACTCTGCACTTTTTCCGAAACAGAACCTGAAGCTTCAACGTTCCTCTCGGACGCAGTTTCATTGAATTCATGCAACTTTGCTCGGAAACGTTGCAAACACACCGAAGGTTTTCGCGCCCTTTTTGTTTAGTTATGTGATGGACAAATGTTTCCTTTTTTCGGTGCTCTCTTTCTCCGAGTTCCTTTCTTCCACTTTTTTTTGTTCATATTCTCAATTATGCGTCGTAGAGTTTTAATAAAACAATTAATCTACTCGGGCTTGCTGGATATGACATGATTATAACCAATTCGGCGCTACCACTTCATACCCAGCGCGCCCTCGTAGAATAATTGTTAAATAGATGCCAACCCCCAAAATTTGAAAAGCGGGAGACATTTATATGAGTCGACTTTTATTTAAGTTGTTCTGGGTGACTGACAGATATCGGTTCTCGCGATTGTTTGACAAAAAAAAAAAAACAATCCATGACAGTATACGTAAAAAGTTGGAGAATTATGTACCAAAGCGGGAGAGCGGGAGAAGAGGAAAAAAAGCGTAAGTCTCCCGCCAAAAGCGGGAGAGTTGGCATCTATGAAAATTTTAACAGATAACTATGTCAACTGATGTCAACTATATTAATGGTCTTTCATTTACATATGGCAGTGCCTAATTTAAAACTAGTAAAATAAAGAAGACAAGGAGGGTAAAAGGTATTAAGAGATTGACAGCTCGATGTGATGTTCGAGACAGCTAGCACTTAAAGCAGCATGACCTAGTATAGTGTGGGAGCAATTGCAATCTGCGCATGCACCATTTGTAATTAAGACCTCACAGGATTGGTTCAAAAAGCAATAAATAATGAAGATAGAACCTACACATGTAGCCCTAAAACAATAGAGGTTCACCCTACAAAGAGAACCAGTTGATGTCACAACCTGAAGATGTCATTGGAGTGAATCTTCTTGAAGGACTTGGATTTGAAAGCAGTGTAGCTACCTTTCAGATGAGATTTAAAGACCCACATCAGGCATCGATGAGAATTCAAGTTTGTTTGTCAATGTGAATTGCAAAAGAGGAAGTTGATGAGCTTGCCAGGGAGCACTGGATCTTCTTTGTCTTCTGACCTTCAATGACATCTCAAATAAAAGACCAAGTAAATTAATGAATGGACCAGTAAAAAACGAAATTCAGAAATAATTTATGTAATTCAAGATGGCTAGTATTTCTTGGAAGCAACCCGGCCAGTAGACTACCTTCATTGGGTGAATCATCGCCTTTTCCTCTTCAGAAAAGGCTTTGGAAATAGGATCATCAAAAACTATTTTCCACTCTCCTGCAGCTAGTATGGTGTGTTTGTGAACTAGCAGTTCCTCACGCCTCATCATGCAGCTTGTTTTTAATGTTTTACAACCAGGGTCATGATGAGTTTGTTGTTGTTGTCATGTTTTAAACAGACCTTGCAGTACATAGAATCTTGTTCATACGGTGTGTAAGTGAGCCAAGGTCACAGAGTTAGCACTCTTACATTGTGTGATGTACTTACCGACCCCAGATCAACATAAGATGGTTACAAAAATTAATTTAATCAATTAAAGGTATGCTTCCGGCAGGAAAAACACAATACAAACTCTGAGGATGTGAATGATCACCATAATTATGAACACTGCCTAAGCATGCAGTAGTGAAAATAAAGCCTGAAAAAATTTCAGGTTTGTAAGGGAGTTGAACCCGCGACCTCTGTAACACCGGTGCAGAGGTCGTGGGCTCGACTCCCATACGAAACTCAATTTTTTTCTACTTTATTTTCACTGCTGCTTAAGTAGTGTTCATAACTGCGATTATCATTCACATTCATTCTTTAATCCACAGTTCACATATATGATTTTAACATATTCATTCTCACAATAAAAACTCTATCGAGACTCTCTGAAAAGGGCTTTTCAGTGACTATTTTCTATATTACACCTAAAATTTTTTAAAATAGTTTAATAAAACAAAACAAAGGACAAAATTAAATAAGGAGTCTGCCAAAAACTGGCAGTAACAGTTTAAGGGATCAGCTGCTCTTTTATAAGTTTTATATTCCATTTTGGAAGTGAAATGTTGTGATGGTATATCCTCAATTCCAAACAAAAGTTCAGTAGAGGCCCTGCTAAGGGGTGGGGGAAGGAGGTCTCTTGTCACTTGTCGGAATTTACCCTGGCAGGGCCTCTCAGTACCCCTGTGCACAAACTCACTAAGCTCGTTTTGAAATCAGTTAGGTGTTCCATTAGAGTATATGCTATTGATATGTCCTGTTTACAGCTCTGAAAAATAGCTGTCTAAGTATGTCAATTAGCTGGTCATTGGGCTCCAAGCAAGAGAGGAATCTGAGCTAAAAAAAAAAATAGTGTAGTTGGCCACCGGACCTGACTGATCATAATAATAATCATCACCGTCAATAAGGGAACCATTCTCGCCAAAACGGGTTTCAGTGGCGCCCTTAATGAAACTTCAGAACTTAAATGAAACAGTGTTTTTTTCTTCAAATACTGGACACTTTCATCAGAATTTCTAACCCCTAAGGCATTCACAGAGCATTCACAGAACCCGATGTTTTCTGTGTTTTACATCATCTGTGTCTGGTACATGAAGTAAGAACTGAAACAATTCAAAGTTTATTGACTCCCTGCCATAAACATTTGTTGGACCCTATTGAATATTCGCTTGCACTGTGCAGGACCTTATTCACCTGTCTCTGAGAGTTTGAGTGGCATGTGTAATGCTCCATTTAAATGCTTGATTTTACACCTTTGACTGTACCCACGTGGCTGTAGTAAGTACAAGTTGGATAATGCCAGAGTGCTGGCTCTGAAAACAAAGCAAAAATCAAGGGGTGGTAGCTGCATATGTACTTCTTTTCAAAACTGCTAATTACTGTTCTTGCAGTTAACCCTGCAGTCACCTTTTGTTTCCTTGAAAGCATCCAAACTGTCACTGACATTAGTGGATGGGAGGCTTGACCTGACAATGTTTTAATGCACACCTCAATGCCATTAGAAAACAAATCTCAGCTAACCACAATAACGATGTTAAAAAGAAAAAAGAAGTTAGAAGATTTGAATAAAAAGAAACAAACTTCAGCCTCGCATTCACCTTAAGCCCGCGCCTAAAAGCTCTCAACTGGAAAATGGGCTAATGTTAAAAACTCCATCACACAATCATGTCTACAATTTATTCCCATGGGACTGCTTTCTCAGGTTTACCACTCGCGTCGACAATTTAAATCCTAGGCAAAAACGTCTTTCAGACATGGCTGTATTATTCCTCTTTCTGTAATATTGTGTAAATAAACGTGTTTATTTGAACTACCTGTCTTTCTCTGCTCACATTGATCTCATAGAGCCCATCAAATAAAAATATCACATTATTACTGCTTGACAAACACAACCAAGCTATAAAAAGAACTTAACCTACTCCTTCGGAAGCTCACTGAGAGGGGCTGGCAGGGAGGGGTGCGGGTGCCTCTTACCCCTCACCTCTACTCCCTCGGAAGCTCACTGAGAGTGGGTAGCAGGGAGGGGTGCGAGTGCCTCTCACCCCTCACCTCTACTCCCTCGGAGGCTCACTGAGAGGGAGTTGCAGGGAGGGGTGCGAGTGCCTCTCACCCCTCACCTCTACTCCCTCGGAAGCTCACTGAGAGTGGGTAGCAGGGAGGGGTGCGGGTGCCTCTTACCCCTCACCTCTACTCCCTCGGAGGCTCACTGAGAGGGGGTTGCAGGGAGGGGTGCGAGTGCCTCTCACCCCTCACCTCTACTCCCTCGGAAGCTCACTGAGAATGGGTAGCAGGGAGGGGTGCGAGTGCCTCTCACCCGAGGCTGTAGGAGGGACAGATGGGGTTGGAGGGTTTGGAAGGTCCTGATATTTATGGAGTGTCACACAGTTTGGCCACACTCCCTTTGTAGAGTTGCTAGCCGTTTATTTTTCATGAGAGTTTAGTATTCTTTATCTTTTCTCTTGTTTTATCTTTGTAAGAAGTAATTTTTTTTATAATATTAAGTAATAATTTACATCACTACTTTTGTTGGGATAAAGGTTATTCTACCATGACAAAAGAAGGCAATTTGATGTATCCTATTCTTAAACGTACGTGTTTTGAAGTGATCGTTTTACTAATTTATGTAGAAATTTAAATGTGATTCAGCTAAACACCGCCACTCTCAAAACAAAGTTTTTAGGACACGTATGATCTGTTTATGTCTGTCACGGCAGTATGCCTTTATTTCTACTTTTTTAACATTTCTATTAGAAATTCGAGAACAAAGAAAAAGGTTTTACATAATAATCTCTTATCTTTTTTATTTTTTTTATTTCAACAATATTTTATTTTTAGGTATTTGCTCTAAGAGCAGATAGTGCTCATCAAGAGAGCTTATGCCGTTTACATTATTATTATACATCACGGTCAAAGCTAGGACACAACAACGACAACAACAACAACAAACAGAAACTAAAACAATAAAATAAAAAAAATAAATAATTAAATAAATAAGTAAATGCACTCAATCACGAGAAACGATTTGATTGGGAGATAAAAGACTGAACAGCATAAACATAATCTATTTCTTATCTATAAATTTTAAGACCATCGTTTCTGTACATGAACAGGAATTAAACCGTTGAACCGTTAAAAGTTGAGCAATGTTCTTTAACCAATATATACAGTTTATAATACCTTTTTTCATTGCTTTCTCCTTGCTCGCTCTTGGTTTACTTGAATCTGTAATTTTGAATCCTCCGTTATTTTTCCCTATTGTTTGTTTTTCTGCTTTGTTGTTTTAGGGACGGATATTTTTATTATATTCCAGGACAAATTGATCTTGGAAACCAGATAAAAGATTCTATTTTGGTTTATCACGAAAGTTATTTTACTGTGTTCTTCTGTTTGTAATTTACTAGCTAAGCCCTCTGGTCAACTGATAGAATATTCTGGTATGCAGTTAACTAAATTTGAGTTCGAGAGAAATAGTATTTGTCTATTTCTTTACTGCGTTAATTTCTATTGAAGATGTTTTACTACTATACCGTACTGTTGTTTTCAGTATTCTATCGGTCCTTAAGAGATAATGATTTGCTGGAAGTTTTTCGTGCAGTCTTTGCAAGGACCCGTAAATTTTAAACGAGAGATACGTGCCGTTGAAATCCTTTTGATTTTTGAATTGAACAGCAACATCTTTGTTTTGACTAAGTTTTTGGACGCAAGTTTTACAATTTTCATAAAGTGTTTCTCTTTCATTGTGGTCCATTCCAAAACGTTAATAACTGTAGTCCCTTAGGCCCGGTTCAAACATCGAACTTCTCATGTGCCGAATCTAATGCAAATGAGCGAAAACAAGAGATTTTTCTCATTTGCATTAGATTCGGTACATGAGAAGTTCGACGTTAAACCGGGCCTTACCCATGCCTATCATATCTCTCAAGTATTCTAAAAACACTCTTTTCCTTTTACTCTACCAAGCACAAAAATCAAACAGTCATCTCAGTTACGCCCTGTGTCGTCTATTTTCGCATCTGCGAGAAAGTAATAATTATAATCCGCTTCATTTCATTTTTTGCTTCTTAATCTTAAATACGCAGAAATTAGCTAGTTTTGCCTTTTTGAAACATCCCGGTGAAAACACGTGTATCACATTAAGGCGTCTTCTTTGCATATTTTGTTCTAAAATTTAATCAAATCTGTTGCTCATACTGGCATTTTTTTTAAGTAATTAAGAATTTAGTCACTGAAAACGAACTGGCTATCAAGATCTGTAAAGATACAGCAATATGCCTAAATTTTTCCCCATCCAAACATACCTGGTTGTTGAATTCGGTACTTCCCCCCTCATTTGAGAATCAGAAAGTTTAAAAAGTGAAATCCCACCAGAAAATGTGATTTCTTCTAATTAAATGTTAATCTGTCCTATCCGTTTGTTATAAACTAATTTAGCTGCAAAATTAAATTTCTTCTAATACATTTGATTTCTTGGGATTATCTCAAACAAACGTCGTATTTGGCGCGAGATTTTGAGTATGCATGTCGACAGGAAATAATATCCAAAACAAAATTCGCAAATAAAATCGCACCAGGAAATACTGATCAGCTATTCTAATTAATCTGTCCTATCAATCTTTCTTATCAGAAACGAATTTAGTATCAAATTTAATTTCTCAAGTTCATTTTTCGGGATTTCAAAACGTTTATATACAGTAGTTGGGGCGAAATCTAGATTGCAAAAATGCAACTTGACCGAAGTATCATCGACATCGAAATTCTCAAGATTGAAATTCCTCCACAAAATATGAATTCTTCTATTAAAAAATAACTCTCCCACTAAGCGTTGTTACAACAAGGTAATTTAGTCACCAATTTAACTTTTTCCAAAACAGGGCGAGCTTTTAGATTGTGAATTAAATTCCTACAAAAATGCGAGTTTTAAAATCTCTCCCATCAAACTTTGTTATGAAAAAGTAATTTGGTCGCGAGCGAGATCAATTTGTTTTACACAGTTCAGTTTTCGGATTATCTAAAAACGTGGTATTGGCGTGAAGTCACCCTAGGTAGCTAGAATAGACCAACTCGAATTACAACAATTCGACAACTTTACAGTTTAGTTCCTGTTCATACAAGACAGATTTGGATATGTCTTAGTCAAAAGATTGATAAGGAAATTGCACATCTATCATTTTACTCTTCTCATCACGCTTTTAAAACTAAACAAACGCAAAGAACTGAAGTTAAGGGTTTCACTCTGCCTTTTTTATTGCAGTGAGTGTTTACCGCTCTGTTCCAAAAATGTTGTGAAATAAAAATCCTAATCCTGGGTGAAATATTCTTCCGACTACAGTTGTTTTTGGTTTTCCCTTATCAAAACTCCCATACTGATCTATCCTACCTAGAGTATTGCAAAAATCTACCAATTCTGAGAAGCATTTAGTGAAAAAGAAGTACCGATGGTATTCGGAGCCGAAGGCCGTTTCTCAAAACTCCCGAAGAATTTTAAAAGGCCTAAAAATAGCCAAATTTCTTCATTGCTCATCTTTTTAAAGTTGTCAGCGTTTTTGCTTTCAAATAGTGTACAAGAAATTTTTAAAATAATGTCGGCCCGAAATCGACAGTTTTGAAAAATGTACTCTAAATTAAACGTAACTAAAATGTTCTTAGCACGTATACATAAGCCACATAAAAGTGTTACTCTTGTAAATGTTTAGAGAAGACATCCAACTTACAGGAATTAAAAAAAAATCGACAATACAATGGCAAATTAAGAATTGTGTTCTTCCGTAATTCAAAAGTTGGAAAAATCTGTCAAAGCCTAAAAACTCTCTTTTCTTTTCTGCCAGCATTGTAAGTCTAATGTAAGCTTATGTATTATCAGCAATGTACAGAAAACAATGTATTCGATTGTAATGTAAGGCAAGTAAGAAGGGTACTGCGAATTTTGTATTGTAATGTATTGTAAGTTGCTTATTGTACTGTCTTGTTATGTACTGTATTTGGTTGTGATGTCAGAATTAAAAAAAAAATAAAAAATTAAAAGAAAAACAACTCATATTACCCTCTCTGACGATGAGGTAAACAAAACTTCTCAAAATAACAATAGATTTAGAACCAGATTAAAGGTTAACGTGCGTGCCGTGCAATGTTCCATTCTTCTGTATTTTAGTCGCTATCCATGCAAGAAAACAAATCTAGGTATATGGTGATAAAACTGGCAGATAAATATACGGGGAAATAATAATGAAATGAAAGCATTGAAAAGCTTAAGACTTACATTTTGGCTAAAGGTCAGAATTTTCTGATTTTAAAGGACTTTAGAATTCTTCTCATTGCTTATAAAATGTCAGGTTGAAGTTGAGTCAGCTGTCGTCAGATATCACGCAAAAGTAAAATATGAAAATACTAAAGAAATCGTACCTTCCCAAACTCGGAGGACGTTAGACCGAAAGCTCTCCCTGCTAGCTCTATCTATCCCTTAGTCAACGGACTCGGTTCTGTGACTATAACAATACGAGAAAAAACAAACCAGCATTAGTAAGGTGCACTATGATCTGGTGTGAAATATCGGTCATCAACAATCATTCTCATGTGTGAATGATATATGAAATGAATCATATATGAACTGCGGAAATGAAATCAAATGAAGAATGATCCTCGCAGTTGTGAACGCAATTTATGGAATTGCAAAAAGAAGCCTGAAAAAAAAAAAAAAAATTCAGGACTTCAACGGGGTTTGAACCCGTGACCTCGCGATTACCGGTGCGACGCTCTAACCAACTGAGCTATGAAGCCACTGACGTTGGGAGCTGGTCAATTGTGGGTTCATATGTTCCCGTGAAAGAAATGAGTGTGAATGATATATGAAATGAATCATATATGAACTGCGGAAATGAAATCAAATGAAGAATGATCCTCGCAGTTGTGAACGCAATTTATGCAATTGCGAAAAGAAGCCTGAAAAAAAAAATTCAGGACTTCAACGAGGATCATTCTTCATTTGATTTCATTTCCGCAGTTCATATATGATTCATTTCATATATCATTCACACTCATTTCTTTCACGGGAACATATGAACCCACAATTGACCTGCTCCCAACGTCAGTGGCTTCATAGCTCAGTTGGTTAGAGCGTCGCACCGGTAATCGCGAGGTCACGGGTTCAAACCCCGTTGAAGTCCTGAATTTTTTTTTTCAGGCTTCTTTTCGCAATTGCATAAATTGCGTTCACAACTGCGAGGATCATTCTTCATTTGATTTCATTTCCGCAGTTCATATATGATTCATTTCGTATATCATTCACACTCATTTCTTTCACGGGAACATATGAACCCACAATTGACCAGCTCCCAACGTCAGTGGCTTCATAGCTCAGTTGGTTAGAGCGTCGCACCGGTAATCGCGAGGTCACGGGTTCAAACCCCGTTGAAGTCCTTAATTTTTTTTTTTCAGGCTTCTTTTCGCAATTGCATAAATTGCGTTCACAACTGCGAGGATCATTCTTCATTTGAAATCATTCTCATCTTAAAACGATGGAAACCAAATTGAAATTCTCTATTAACAACATTTGAGGATTGAAGGGAATGATGAAATTGACACACTGGTCTTGCTTGCATGCAATTCTCATGTTTTTACTTGAAACTTTCGTGAAAACGCATGCGCCCATTCTTCAATCCTTGTATCATCCCTAAACTTTTTTCTCAGAAGTACACGAGCCATTGTCTCTATTTAACAAAGACAACATGACGACAGTGATGACGGCGCGCGCAGATCTATAAACCGAATTGACCAATCGCAGAGCAGCAAATTGAGCACCAGAAGTCGCGTTACCTCCTTTCCGCGCGTTTGACGTTGCGTTGTCTTTGCTAAATCTGCCTATTATCTCGCAAGTCTCGACTCCTTTATGAGCGGTGAAGTGATTGTCTGGCCGGTTGCTTCAAGATCTGATGGCTTTATTTTCACATCGTTCTCAAAATGGAGTAACAAATTTCTCCGTATACCTGCTGGCCTTTCATATGCGCAATAGCCGAGGTTTGCAGTGATTATGTATTGCAAAACACTGAGGTAACACCATTGCTTATAAGCCATTATGGCTACAAATATTCGCGTTTGTTATCTACTTCGCTTTTTGATAATAATCGACAAATATTTTTTTTTTGCAAGTGTGTATATCATTTTTATCTATTGCTGATAAAAATGACGATTTCGATCGATTGCAATGATTTGTTCTCGATATCGATTCCATGTAGCAATCACGGAAGGGTGTACTATAAATAAAAGAAATCAAATTCAAACCATGCCAAGGGAGAAAATTAGATTTCATCGATTTTCTTTTTTCGATACCGATTGCTATGTAGTGATAGGGAGGGTGTAATATGAATCAAAGAAATCAAATTCACCCCCCTCCCCCGAGGGGTATTTATGAAACGCCCTCAACCGTTTCACTCAGTAGCAAAAAATCCCCCAAGATCGATTTTACTTTATTTTACTTCACTTTGCTTTACTCAACTTTGATTATACAGATCTTAACGTACAACACAAACCAAAGATAAATTAACAGTTAAAATAATTAGGTCAGTTTATACAGAACTCGAAGATTCATTATAAAAATAATCTGCCTCAATGTAGCTCAAACAGTATACAAAAGATATCGACTTCATGAAGTGATGACTCAAGGAGCTGTAAGGGTGTATATAAATCAAAGAAATAAAATTTCAAACACTAGTGAGAAATCTGTGAAACGCCTAGATCAGTTTTACTGGCTTTGTTTCGATATCGATTTGTATGTAGTGACTTCGCCAGGCTAAGGTGTTTATCAAACAAGGAAATGACATTTAAACGTTATGGAGTAATTTCTAGGCGGCCTACCTACCCTTCTCCCTTCTCCCTTCTCCCCTCTCTCCTCTCTCCTCCCCCCTCTCCCTCCCCCTCCCCCTCCCCCCTCCCCCTCCCCTGCGCAAACCCAGCAGTCCCAAAGGCCCTTTGTTGTTGATGCCATTGCTACCTTGTAACGAAGACAATACGCAAGGATGGATGCAAGAATTAACGAATGGATGCATGGACAGAGAACCACGCTAATTTCAAAAACAGCTTAAAATTCCACAAAAGTCCCTAAAGGCGCACCCTTAATACATGGTTCAGTTAAATATGAAGTTAACATGTTTCGCTTTTAATCACACAGAAATCTTCATGGTTGCGTTAGTTTAATTTTTATTCCCCTGAAATCACAATTTTGCGCTGCCACCAAGTAAATACATAACTTCTTTTAAGAATTAAACAACAGGAGTTGGACTTATGTGAATTAGCTGGCGCTGGAGTATAGCAGAGATTAAACATTCTTGCGTTTTACGTTCTCCATTCGTGTGCCTTTCATAACCTCTTCTAACCTGACCTAAAAAGATAGAAGGAATTCACTACGCAAAATCAGGTTTATTCGGCACAATAAAAATAGAACATGGCCACTAAGTCATGCACTCTTTAAACTGAATTTCGATAACAGCATAATGTTACGGAACGTGTTTCATGCCAAAGACAAACCAATTACAACAAACTGAGACCGACAAACTTAACTGCTGGAATCAAAGATTTTTACTTGGCGTTTGTGCAGACTCCACCCATCAAGTAAGGTCATTCACCCGCAGCGACCTCATCTAACGAAAGAAAGAAATAAACCAACAGTTACTCATCTGCACTCCGATGTAGATCACGGCGAAATGTTGCAGCTGTTTAGCGAACGAAAATCTTACGACGTTCGCATCATTTTCATCTCGAAACATTAGGGTCATTTATACGGGAGAAAATAAGACACGTCTTATGTAAGACGCGACTTATTTAAGACGCGAACTGATCGTATAAATAGTACAAAATAAGCGTTCGCGTCTTATTTAACTCGCGTCTTACATAAGACGCGGCTTATCTTAGAACAGGGTTTTCAGCTGTTCTTATTTTGTCCGAGTCTTAATTAAGACGTGAACTTCCTCGTATAAATGGTTTCGCGTCCTAAATAAGACGTGAACTGCAAGTGCGCTTGCATAAAAACGACAGCAACATGAGCTTGTCTTATTATTAGATAGCGTAATTGGATGCAAAGCTTTGCAAAAGATGGCCGGGAGAGCCAAAAGTAAATTCAGCACCTTCCTTCTTTAACCTGCCATCAGTCGCACCAATCCGTATATCGCTTTCTTCCGACTCTTCTCGGATTTCTGTTGATTTCTTTGTATGCTACGGCGTGGTCTTCATAAGAAAAAATATATCTGAGAAAGTCTCTTCTTAAAATAACAGGACAGCACGCTTTTGTTTCTTGCTACAGCGCTCCATCTTGGCGGGTAAGCGAGGCTGTATCAAAAATAAGACGCGAACCATTTATACGAGATCTTCGCGTCTTATGTAGGACGCGAAGGTATAAACGGTACAGTTCGCGTCCTATTTAAGTCGCGTCTTATTTCCTCCCGTATAAATGGCCCTAATGACTCCAGACAGAGATCGTCTACCGACAAAATTTAGTCACGATTCGGTAAGGCTAGGAATGAAATGTCAAGTTCAAGGCTGAACGAAACTTAAGTCGCTAATGCCGTTCATTTTACCGAATTTTACTAGCAATAACTCGAAAACACAAAACACAAGCTAAGGACAGATAATAGTTCAAGGAGAACTAACCTTCAGAGTCCTCCAGTCTTGAAAGTAGCGGTACATCAAGATGAAACCAAGTCAAGGACCTCAACAAAGAACTTCAACAACACACGGAAGACACCGCCAGAGCTAATGGGTGTGCCTTGTGGCTCACCTCATTTTATACTGCATTAAAATTCATAATTTAATCCAAGATTAAAAATATTATTTTTTTTTATCGGCGGGAGGACACTAGGCAATTAACACGTTTACGCAGCTCACTTGTCAGAATCGTCCTATGTTGCTTCTGGTATTTTTTTTTGTCAGTTTGGTATTTGTATTTCACAAGGCAGTGAGAAGATCAACAACACCCCTTGATGCAGACACGAGCTAATTACACTTTTTCAGTATAGTGCGAAGTCATTTTTCTGTATAAATAATCACAGATATCGCATTTAACAAATTCGTCCTCACCTTAAATGAACAACTGACAATTTGTTTTGCGTTGCATTTCTGGTTACAAGTACAGGACACGTATTACTAACTAATCAGTGAAGGATAGAATCCAAAGTGGGAAATTTAAACATTGGATTCCAACAAGTCCACGCACCTTGATCTTAACATGTACATGTTATATTTTTGCCGGCCACACCTTACTTTTATCTCAAGAAACGTTTCTTTGCGTTGTAAAGTCAATCAGTTTGATTTGAAGCAAGGCTCCTTGACCACTTAAATCTCATTAAAACGTGTGATACTTAATACCTAGAATTATCTCGAAGCATTTAATTCATGTCGGTATGCCGAATACCTAAAGTTCAGGAAGAACTAGATACTTTATACCCGAATTGTAACATAAAAATACCATATACCTGAATTAAAATGGCTCTAGACACCGTAAGCCCAAAAGCCCTGGCCGGGCCTGCGAATCGCAGAGCCCGCAAAGTGGTTGCAGAAGCAAAAACGACAAAAAATACGGTTAAGGGAACACTGAAACTTAATTTCGGGAATTTTTTTCTGCCATCTTATGTCCCAATAATCTTCCCTAACTGTCATGCAGTGCGCGCGGTTGGATCGCATTTAGTTAATGTTGATCGGAAGGCCTCTGCTTTCTATACAAATACGCTGAGCTTGACTACCCCCTGAAAAACTGAAACACTGACTGAATAATGTCGGAAATTCACGCCTACAAAACTTAGATTTTTGTTGTAATTATTGGGTGTTTTTAGACCAAACGTCGAAAGACATCAACTGCTTTAACGAATCAGGGTGTGCCTCGTGACTCATCTCTTTTTATACTGTGATGATAAATTCATCATGTCATTCACGATGAAGAATATTTTTGCTCTCCCAGAGAGCAGTAAGGAACAAGTTAGCACAGTTCAGTTGTCAGATCTGTTGCGTGTTGCTTTATGCCTTTGTCACATACTTGCACTGAATTGAGTAGTCAAGAAGGCTTCAATTTACACCAGGTAAGCAAAACGCTTTTTTTCTCATATAAGCCGTTCATATCTAATACGTATTCAGCTAAAACTTAAGCATCGGCATGATATTAGGTTTTAAAATTTTTTTGTGCAACTATGTAATTATCTTCATTAATGCTTATTGTCTGCGTCAGATGGCTGAGCTAATGTGTAACATGACCTTAGTAAATATTAGTAAATTATTATTATCATCATCATCATCATCATCATCATCATCATCATCATCATCATCATCACCTCAACATTATCATAAAAGCTAGCCTGCGCGCCGTTTTCCCCCGCCCTTTCCTTTTCTAGCGCCTGACATGCAGGCTACATATATAAAAACATGATGTTGTAATTATATAATGTACTTACTGTACTGGCGATTGGGGGTGCTTACTATTTGTCAGAAAAATCCGGATGGAATGATCATTGAATAATGGTAAGCGATTTAATCAATTAACCAATCAACCAGATGAGATTGGCGCTAACCATTTACTGCCAGGCGTTCTGTCCCGAAAATTCTTTAAAACGACCTGGCGTGCGTTTCTCGAAACCCCGGAAACTTTTCGGGTCTATTTCGGGTGCCACAATTTCCTTCATATCTTAAAAACGAAGACGTTTCCGGGCATGAAATTTTGCAACAAATTTGCCCTTTCGTATCTTGAAATCATAGTTAAAGACCAGCTTCTTAGAATAGATGGGTCTTAGTTTTTGAAATGACTTTTCGGGCCCGAAAAGTTTACGGGACTTTCGAGAAACGGCCCCTTGGAAACAGAACCATTCGCGAAAATGGTAAGGAAATTTACGGAATTCCGTTCCGAACGGAGAAAGAGGACTATCTCTGGAGATTGTCCACAATTTCCGAAAAGATTTTTCGGAATATTACCTTACCATTTTACTTCAAACCGAAATTTCCCGATTTTTCTGACAAATGGTAAGCATCCAGGGTTTTCGGGCAGGCGGTATTCCGGTCACACCGCCTCACGGTGAGATCGATCCACTATAGATCACTCCAACCAAAAGCTTCGCCTCTCGCTTTTAGCGGCTCTTTACTCCACGCGCCTATAACATCGCCAGCTACGCAGGCTAGGTTAAATCCTCGATATTTTTTATGGACTGTCAAACAACGAAAACAGAATATGGCCAAAAAGAACGCGAATAACCGGCCAGTCTTGGAACTGTAGGAACAATCGTATGAGCTTACACAATATACGTTGTTCTTCTGTGTACTCTAGTTATTGCGGGCTCGCGTGGAGAACAAAGATGGCTGCCGAAAAGTGTGCGGAGATTGTTCAGAGGATTTCAAGTTCATCTGGCCAAGAGCTGTTAACGATAGCTTTACAAGATCTGAGTGCACTTCTCAATAGCCCTTCCTATAGCCTCCGTGAGGTAGCACCACACATTCCCGCGTATTTGCTTTTCGGATGTTTAAACACGAAAAGCGAAGAACAAATTTTGCTGTGTAAAGGGATTTTGAAGAAATTACTGTCTGTGGAAAAAGGGGATGCGGTCATAACGCATTACCACGACTTTGTTATCGAAGGCTTGAATCATCCAGTGTTTGAAGTTCGTGAGCTTTGTTTGAGTGAGCTGGGAAGGTGTTCCTCTTCCATGAACGGACTTTTGGCGCTTCTTGACAACGTGGATGTCTTGGTTTACACGTCTCGTGCGCTTAGTGATGAGAATCTTTCTTGTGCAAAGCTAGCTACCAACACTCTCGTCAACACCGCAAAACACGAGTCGGGGCTTGAGCTGTTGTTCCAACATCAGATTCAGAGCGAATTTGAGGCACTTCTTATGAAAAAGGATGTGATTCGCTTCCGGGTATACGAATTGATGGTCATCATTCAGGCTTTATCTGAGAGAGCTTTTGAATGCTGTAAAAGGTCAGGAGTTTTGGGAAAACTGGCCAAAGAGCTAGATGGTGATGATGTATTGCTGCGCCTGAATTGTCTTGAGTTGTTGACACAGATGGCTGACTCAGGAAAGAATGGGCTGATTTTTGTTGAAGAAAGTGGCATAGCAACAAGGCTAAACAACATGCTGCTAAGTGCTGAGGTAGATCCCCTGATGTCTCTTATGTTACCAAGTAAGAATACAGCAGCTCTATGCTCTATTGATACTTATCATGTGGTGTGTACAGTGCATATAACAAAAAAGAAAAAAAGTAAAAAAAAATTTAAAATAAATAAATAAATAAATAAAATTTGATAAGAACAGGTGCCATGTTTGCATTTTTTTGTTTCTATGCTTCGCTTTTTTTCATTTGATAATCCAGAGCTGTCATCAAGGGCTGTTTCTTGAAAGACCAATTACCAATGACCATTCCAGACACTACCTTGAAATTCTGGCAATTTAACTTGTGAAGGAAAAAATTTGTTGTGGGTGTGAAATGTGGCCCCAGACTAACTTACAGCCCCATAATTTTTATGAAAATGAGCAGAAAGTTACATTTAAATTTGTGTCACACATTTAAAGGAAGGGCAGTTACCATCTGGCACCTGTCCACCTGTTATCTTTGATGGTTTACTATGTCCATTATTAGAGACATAAAAAAATGCATTTAATTAATGGTAAACAGTGAAATAACAATTTTTCAGGGAAGATAAGCACCAAAGAAACAAGAATAAATGCAAACATGGCAAGGATGGTGAAGGATGGAGAAGATTGAAATGGATTACAAATGACCCTTTTGAAATATTTAGGCTAAACTTTTCAAAATTCACAGATCTTGACATAGCTCCTTTAAGCAAGTGGGTTTAGTATAGGGGGATTCATGCTTACGTCATTGTTTACATTTTTGCTCATTTGCTCACCAAGCTACCCAACCTCCCACCTAGTTGGTGGCACATAATTCCCTCTCCAATATTTCCACAGAATGACCTGTTTCTAAGTCCTTTATAAATTATTGTGTTATCAGGTATCATCAGATTCTTTGGCTATCTGGCTCAGTCCAGACCAGCAGAGGTGACCCAACAGTACCCAGCCTTCCTGCAGAATGTCTTTTCCCTCCTGACAGCTGATGATCCTGCACTCAGGCTCGTTGCAATTCAAACTGTTGGTGCAGTGGCACATTCTGAGGCTGGTCTGAGAGTGGTATTTGACAACAAGGTCCGTAATGATGACATCATGAAAATCCTGTGTTCCAACATCAAATCTTCACAAGCAGACATAAAGAGCCGTTCGCTGGAGGCACTGTCATCTATTTTTTATTCTGCTAATGTCCCTTCTGATGATCTGTCAGAAGTGACGAGGTCGCTGTTCACTGCTATGGCATCTGACCCACTTCAGGTTCTCATGGAAGTCTCTAAGCAGCCTTTTCAGGATGTCCATTGTGCAGTGTTGAGGGTATTCACAAGTCTGGCCAAGTACAAATGGGCACAACAGGACATGACAACTTGTCCAGGTAAAAAAAGAGTATGTAGTGGAAATTGTTTTCACTGCATACCTGACCTTTGTCCTTTTCTACATGTTCTCTTGTGAATAGCAAACACCAAATTGAAAATTCAACTTTCATGTACCTCCCCCCCCCCCCCTCCCTGGGCAAATATTACATGTACCCAGGGCATTTAGTGCTGCAGTTTCAAATTGATTGCACATTAATTTAGTTATCACAATTACAATAATAATAATGATGTATCATGTTTACTCTGAGAACCTTGGAACATTCTAATCAAGTTTCCTTCCAAATAAATACATGTAGATTCATTTTTGGGCCTCAGGCTACCCAACCCATGAACAGCGAATAACTACGTGCTGATCAGTTTGAACTCCCTCTATGGACAAACCCAGGACAATGAATGTTGAAGTTGCAGATTGGCCGTGCATTAATTTAGCTATCACGGTTACAATAATAACGGTAAAGGTGAGACTCTAGAAGATAGCCACATGAACTGTGGCGAAGTCTTACATGAATCAGAGTATAGACAAAGTGCAATAAATAATTTTTGTCTTTCTCCTTTTGAAAGGTTTCCTTGAATATCTTATGGACAGGACAACTGAAACGGACAAGGAAGGCAAAGAACAAAAGTATGAACTTATTGTGGAGCTTGTACGATCTCCATTCTCCAAGGATGTGTTTGAAAAGCCATTTCATTTGCGACTGCGTGAATACGAGCGAGAAGGTCCATTTTTTGTCAGGGCACAGGCCGCTGTAGCATTTGAGGGAGCAGATTAAAGAAATGTTGTTGGTGTTTTTCTTATCTTCAAAGGAGGATACTTCACTTAAGTCGGCACCCAGTGTCGTAAAACGGTGTGTATGAAGAAATGTGAACTGGTATTATTATACTGTCATGTCCAATTTAAGCGATTTTATTGAGAGGAGGTTAAGTTTCTTGGTTAGAAATATTTCTTCAGTTTGTCAGGAACACCGAGACGTTGTTTCTTTAATCCTGCCCGTGACTAAACCAAACTGCTTCAGTCGTGACAAACACGTTTTTTTACAGCGGTGATTATATTGCCGTGAACACCTAAAATATGTCTGGAATGTTAATTGTGTTCTAACCAATCACAGGCGAGATCTTCAAACCACAGAAACCACAGGCAACGAACGGTCACGGAACAAATTATTTTCGTTTAAAGATAGAAGCTGTCTTATTAGGAATTTAAAACACCACTGCTCCCCAAGATCAATGCTGAGGAGCGCATTCAGCACATCGTTCGATTTTAGAAAGAAAAATTTAGAAGCCAACGCGACGCGACGATGACCAGCTTTCCATGTAACGACATAAGGAACAATCGTGTATTCTTAGAAATATAAATTTTCAGATATGCATTCAACAATATAAAGCCGTTGGGTTGTAACATGCGAGTTTACGGACATTCTTTTGGTAAGAAGAACTGCGATCGGAGATAATCATGTTTTTTTCTTCTTTTGCGCGCAAAATGTGCTAATAATCGCATCCAAAGGGGACTTAAAATCTTCTTGGCTAAATCCCCTCATAACTAGTTTCCTACAGCATGTAATCCCCCTGATATCAAATGCATAATGCCTTCAGAGAAAAAGCAAAATTATATTTTGGAAGGAATACCGAAAATTGGGCTGTTTACTTTGCGCGATGTGTCAATCATTCCATAGATGTTGAATTTGGTCGGTGGTTTTCCAGCTTGCGATCTTGCGATCAAACTTCTGCCGGCACAGTAGTTCAAAGGTTTAATCGTTAGCGCACGTAAATCCAATCCCCTTGTTCTACAAAAAAATATTAGCGAGGATTATGTTATCAGAAACGAAAACATCGATAAGAACAACTCTCGAATTTCAACTTTATTATTAGCTACCAAAAAAAAGAATAAAATTACCAAAATAGTAAATCTCCCTGACCTAACAAAAAAGTGTTAACGCTTGCTGCAATAGCCGCGAAGCGATGGGAATCAGAAAATTCTAGCGGCTTACCTTGCAACATTGTAACTTGCGATCAGGCGTAACTACCGACGTCGATCGATACAAAAAGTTTGAAAATTCCCACGCCAAACCGTCGCGTGCGTCGGCCCGGCGCTTCGGCTTTGTAATTTATTTCAAAATCGTTCAAACTTGTATTCTTCGCTATAATAGCACACACTGTAAACAAACAGGAAGGAAAAGCAATTGTTTACTTGTAAAGAGACTGAATGTTAAAACAAAACGAAAATAATTTGTTCCGTGACAGATAGGAAACCGTTCGTTGCCTGTGGTTTCTGTGGTTTGAAGATCTCGCCTGTGATTGGTTAGAACACAATTAACATTCCAGACATATTTTAGGTGTTCACGGCAATACAATCACCGCTGTAAAGCGTGAAGATATGGACTTTCTTGACGATTTCATTTGAAAACGTTTTATGAAAGCGTCCATTGGTTATAAGCATCTTCAAACGCTAAGGTTTCAAACTGGAAGCCGAAAGCCTACTGTTTTTAAGATTTGTGAAATTGGGAGTTATGTAAGTTAGACATGATATTCGAAAAAAAATGAAAAAAAAAAAAAAAAAAAAAGAAACCTTCGCTGAGTAATTAATAAAGCAATGAGACTGTTAGAATTTTTACTCGGTAACTTCCGAGCCATAATTACTATCTTCTCTTTTGCACACTTGATCAGTTGTCTCCTGCGCCTGCTCTCTTCTCACAGGAAGAACGGTATAAGGTGTGGGTCATTTACTAGACTAGTATCTGACACGCATCGATCTTGCATATTTCTAGGACAAGCAACATCGAAAGCATCTTGCGAAATGATGGAGAACAAAAGATGGTTTGTTCGATGCTCGGTCATGAAGTAAAAAAGAGAAAAATTAAACGCGTTCCATATGTCACGGGAGCAGTAGGAACAAAGTCCGTGTTCCCGACTGCAGTCGAACGCATAACCTACCTCGGACCTATCGGATTAGTCGCTAGGTTATTCACGAGGTGCACATGTACCAAATGTGTCATATAATATTACCTTATCATTCGCTGACAGTAAAGAGGTTGGTGACGAGAGTGACACCAAAAAACAGTTCAAGCATTGTGCATTGGAAGTAAACCGAGAGGCAAGCTAACTGAATACATAACTGGTCATTTCATTTTTCTGACGGGCTCGAGGGTCTCATTTACTAACTAAATGAACCGTTGCTACGAAAAAACAAACAAACAAAAACAAAACTCTTGAACGTTGTTAAACTCAGAGGGGAAACTTGCGTTTGTTTAATAATCGATCGACATGGCTCATTAGCAGTCAGGCACATCTGACGTTCCAATTTATGCTTTGAGGAAAACGAACCAGTCAAAGCAAGTCTGTTCCGCCGACACGTGCGGTCTTACTAGTACTATGCTTCATTTCGGTGGATCAAGAACTGAAAAACCGGTGAGTTGTTTTCGCAGAATGCAGCAAGCCGAATAATTGTCAGTACAACCACTATGATTCGTATTTAAAATGTTTTGCTCCTTTAATTACAGTGGAACCCCGCTCTACGGACACCCACTTAATACGGACACCCGGGTATTACGGACAGTTTCGTTTGTCCCGACGAATAGCTCATTAATTTCCTCTACAATTAACCCGCTTAATACGGACACCGGTTAATACGGACAACGGACACTTTTCTGTGTCCCGAGTGGCAAACTCTCATATATCGTCAACCCCACTTTACGGACACCGGTTATCTCTGCAATGTCTATTTTCAGTGTTTGATCCTTGAACTGTAGTCCCTAACTTCCACATACCATGGTCTACCGATCCTTGCAGGGTTGGTAGACTTTGACTTTCATGACTACACCAGTGTGGTTTTTGATGTACGGAAGGTGATATGGAACGTTCCTGATAACTTTTCTTTTGACACAGCGACTGAGTTTTTCTCCTCGGCATTTTTTCACTCTGGTTGCAGGAAGTAAAATGTAACCGCATGTAGGAGCCCACCAGACTGAGTCCTTGTAAACGTGAAATCCTCAGTCTTATCCAGAAAGACATTTTCAGATAAATTACCGCAAAATTTTCTTTTGTTTGAACTTGTCGGTTACAGTTACAGTTGCTGTTAAGAAATGAAACGAACAACGTTATAAACACGCAAAAAAAGAACTTGGCCAATATCCCGCCATCTTGACCTCACGCTTGTTCAATAACCCATATATCATAACGAGTGTTTCATTATGAGTTCAGGCTCGATTTTGGGAAAACGAAATGGTTGTTAGAATGATCCGGACAGGAAAGTGTTCCCATATATTAATTCATATCAAAATCACTCTTAAAATGTTATGATTGGCTAATAAAGTTTTGACTCCTGAAGCGTTTATAAGTTAAGAGATTATGTATGGCGTCCCGTTACGGACAAAATTATCAAAAACGCTTCAATAATATTAAGCACATACAAATAAAACAAAACTCATTCATTTAATGTCAAAACAGCAAAAAATCGCTCGAACCGCATACATATAAATCGAAATTATATACATATCAATCGAACCGTACAAAGATAAATCGAACCACATACATATACATCGAACCTGCACAAATAAATCAAACCACACACATATACATCGAACGTGCACAAATATCAATCGCACCGTACAGACATAAATCGAACCACATACAGTTACATCGAACTTGCTCACATATCAATCGAACCGTGAAAATATATAAATCGAACTCTGGACAGCGGTCAGCGGCTATCTCTCAAAGAGGGAACATAAAATCGAAGAACGGGAAACGGGGAATGGGAAATCTCTAAAACAGGAAATCCCTAAAACGGGGAATATCTAAACGGGGAATTATGTGAAGAGCCGTGCAGTTAAACTCTGTTCAGCTACTTCCAACATGAAAGATGTACTTCTTGGTGATCCACGTGGTTTTGCTTATGTTATCGCGCCCTGGTTCTACTCCTCCATAGGGCTATATGACAGGATCCTGAATGTGCGTACCTTTATGCCATGTGCTCAGTGGCCTTTGTAGATTTTGCTAACCTTTTTGTTTTCGAAGTTTGTCGCCGAAATTGTTGGACCTTAGCTTGGCTTGTTGAAGACGTCAATTTTTGATTGAAATATGTAACCTTTATTTCTTTGACTTCTTTGCAAGCCAAGCGTTTGTTTCAGCTGTATCTGCAGCGGCGGCGCTGTATGAGACTTTCAAGTAGCCTAAACGAGTTTACAACCGATAAAGTCCTTAACTACAGTTTGTGTTGTTTACTGTGTCCAACAGTAATTTTTCAATGACACTGGCTTACTCGGAAGACGATTACGTTGCTCAAAATACGTTTGAAAAGCCTACAAGGAGGCCCTGCCAGGGTAAATTCCGACGAAAGACATCCTTTCCCGGTAAAATTCGACAATGACATCAAGGCCGAGAGATAGCAATTAAACACCGACGCGGGAACCCCTCCCCGGCAGGGCCTCTACAAGATTATTGTAGACGAGCGGACCCATGAGAAGACTTTCAGAAAACCGAAAGTAACGAGGATCCAAATGCACTTATACTAACGCTAATTGTCCTGTGATCATTCCATTTGGATCCTGTGTAGTTTGTGTTTTCTTACAAGACAAGATACTCTTGACTTATAATTAGTACAGGCGTTGAAAAGTTTTGTGGGCGTTTGAGGTACCGGTAAATATTTATTCTGCGAAATCTTTTTTTTTTTCATTGACACTCAAACGTACGCTACTTTGGACAAAGACTGGATAAAAACAAACGCAGGCCACGGTAGTGTTGAGCAGGAGCTTGTTTCTTTGCATCATAGTTGAAAGTCTTACACAGCGCCGCCGCTGTCGATACAGCTGAAACAAACGCTTGGCTTGCAAAGAAGTCAAAGAAATAAAGACTACATATTTCAATCAAAAATTTATTTCTTCAACAAGCCAAGCTAAGGTCCAACAATTTTGGCGACAAACTTCAGAAACAAAAAGGTTAGCAAAACCTACAAAGACCATTGAGCACATGGCATAAAGGTACGCACATCCAGGATCCTATCATATAGCCCAATGGAGGAGCAGGAGCAGGGCGCGATAACATAAACCAAACCACGTATATCAACAAGAAGTACATCTTTCATGTTGGACGTAGCTGAACAGAGTTTAACTGCACGGTTCTTCATAAAATTCCCCGTTTTAGATACTCCCCGTTTTAGGGATTTCCCGTTCCCTATTTCCCGTTCTTCCGTTCTTCCTTCTCTCTTTTAGAGATAGCCGCTGACCGCTGTCCAAAGTTCGATTTATATTTTTCGATGTAAATTTATGTCTGTACGGTGCGATTGATATTTGTGCACGTTCGATGTAGATTATGTGGTTCGATTTATTTGTGCGCATTCGGTGTATATGTGTGTGGTTCGATTTATGTCTGTACGGTTCGATTGATATTTGTGCAAGTTCGATGTATATGTGTGTGGTTTGATTTATTTGTACAAGTTCGACTGATGTATACGTATGTGGTTCGAGTTATCTTTGTACGGTTCGATTGATATGTATATAATTTCGATTTATATGTATGCGGTTCGAGTGATTTTTTGCTGTTTTGGCATTGAATGAATGAGTGCTTAATATTATTGAACGCGTTTTTGATAATTTTGTCCGTAACGGGACGCCATAATTATGGGGGACTATGGCCATTGTTCCATTTTTGACGTCGTCAATTCATCAAGGACGTAAAACGTTTGTGATAATCAGTTGATTCCGAAGATGAGAATGTAACAAGCTTTACCAGCTGAGAATGACTTAATCACGTATAAAAAGGTAAGTCTACCTCGACAATCAATGAAAAAATTGTCCTTGCCCAGTGTCCCTATCATAAACTGCTGATCCCCCTTAAAGTACTCCACTTCCTTTCACATTCCATCAGGCATCTTCGTAAAGAAAATCAAGTGTGCAGAAAAGAGAATCAAAGGGTGCTTGTAAGCCAACTCGTGAATTGAATTCAGTGGAATAATATTAGTCGCTTATAACACTTTGCCGGAGGGCTAACGCTCGAAACGTTAGCACTAGAATCTCTTTACTTTGGCTAATTTACCTGTTGATTGATAAAACCAAAATCGTTTTCACACCCTCCCCACTCCCCACCTGGCCACCTCCTCCCCCCCCCACTGACACAGCACTGCAGTTTCTTTTAATATGTGAATGATCATCGCAGTTATGAACACTACTTAAGCAGTAGTGAAAATGAAGCCTGAAAAAAATTCAGGCTTGTACGGGATTCGAACCCACGAACTCTGCGATACCGGTGCAGCTCTCTACCGACTGAGCTAACAAGCCATCTGGGAGCCGGTCGTTACTCATGATAACATCGACTCGGTACAGATTACAGGCTTTTCTCAATTAGTTATAACCACTTTGACAAGAGGTCTTTCAGTTTCATTCAAGATCAGTAACTCTTCAATCTCTGAGCGACCAGGGCCATAATTTGTTGACCTCCTCGCTTTTCTCGCTTCGGGTTTAAAGATTTCCTCGAAAGAAGCGAAACAGTTCAGTTGCAGTACGGATTCTCCTGGCACATTTCTCACACACTCGGGACGAGAGTGAAGAAGATTGCTCACACTCAAGACCGAGGAGAGACCGAGTTCGCTTAGAAGTTCCACGAGGCGACATTTCTCCACTCCGGCGCGTTTTGTGATCTCGTAGAAATTTTTCGTAGAAACTCTTCGCTTGAAATCCCACTAATTACAGTTACAAGAAAACTGCAACCTCAAACAAGGCAGAAATCGTTACAGGTAGGCTTTTAGGAGGCCTTCCTACCACTTTCTTTGTTGTTTCTGCCATTTATACATGGCTTCCCTCAAGACAACGTGAACAAGAAGGTTTTAATATTTTTTGGGCTTAGAGAAGGAATCTCACTGGGTGCGCTAGGCCGTGAAAGGTCAAACCCCATGGCTTTAATTTGTCTGTAGTCTCTAATTTTTGGCGCTCCCCTCTCGTCGCGTCTCCTCGCAACTTCGCGCGCGCGCGCGCGTCTTTTGCTCCCCCCCACCCCGCCCCCACAATCCATGACTACTTGCAGTCCACAAGAAATGCTCTGAGGTTTGCCCGGGGAGGGATGAGCGCTTTTGGAATTGACTGATACATAAGAACCGGACTAAGAGACATTTCACTGTACCGTGTAGTTTTGTTTCTGATTAAGACTATGGGGTTGCTGTTCCGCAATGTTAATTGTTATTATTTATGTCAGATATACATCATCCTAGAAATGAAAGTTTACATTAAGAAACAGACTTCTTTACTGGACCGAAGAGAGTAAATTTTTGCCGCATTTTATTATGGTGGAATTTATTTTTCGAATCGAGGGTAATCCGCAAAATCCGAAAAAGATTAAAACCCGTACAATTTCCATGCTACATGGTAGTAAACAAAAAACATAACAAAACACTTTGCTGTTATTTCGATCTGTTGTTCATGGAGCATGGTTTGTCGACGAGATTGTTTATAAGTTGCCCCATTTGGCTGACGTGTTACGCGATAGTTTCTCGAAGTTGTGTGAGAATCTACTGTAGAATCTCTTAACTTTCCATTGAAAGAGTTGCATGGGAACCTACAGCTGAACCTATACTAATTAGCCAGCTATTGTCTTCGTGGAGGTGGGCTTTACGTGAAAAACATTTCTTAATTATGATGCAATAAACAGATAAATAACTCGAACGTCTAGCTGCATAAAATAAAGTTGCTTTTGAGGTTTATCCGACCGTCACTGTAATGGAAAGGGAAGAGAGCAACAGAACAGAATGTCTCCGTGATTAAAAGCAAACCTCAACCTTAACCAGAAAAAAAATGGGTTTACCTCGGTGCAAAAACCTGGCTAGGTTTCCTTTGTTTTTGAGCTATTGTTAAAGTTTTGCTTTACGCTATTGTTTAGAGAGGTCTTTAGAATGCTTTGTTTTCTTTGATGTACGTCATTCGTGAGTCTCGCAGGTTTTTCAGTACACCGAGGTAGAGCGGAAAAAATTCCTTGAAATTATTCATTTGAAATTGCAATTTGTTTTGCAGGGTGGTCGCAAAAAAGGTCGAATGAGGCTGTTGGTATCCAAGCTTTACACTTCTCTCTTTTAACTTGTCTCCCTTGTTTTATGTATGTATTTATATATGACGAATGGAGTCATGGAGCCTGCAGAGACGAATGGTCATATATTTTTTATTTCTGAAGGTAAGGTTTTCCGATGTTGTCCTGTATATTTATTTTTGCATGGTTAACACAGCTAATGTATATAGCAATCTGGTTATGGCATAAATACTCGGCTCAATGCCGCTATATCAAGACCATACGCATTTAGCGACAAAAGTCATTAAGATCCCTTGAAATTTTAGGGACTATCGAAAACCCTCCTATTAAGTTTTTGAATTATAATCATAATTTTAATTCCCGAAGAATAAATTGAATTTGTATTTTGATTTCAGGTCAACAAAAGAAGTCAAGAGAGTACCTCATTTAGGCGAGCGTATTCCAAATTCTGGAATCCTCAAGTAGATTGAGGCCTGGGTCTCAACTATCCGTGATTTTTATGCACATTTTTGAAAGAAACCACAGTTAATTCATTTAGTATGATGCATTCAAATAAAATAAAACAAAAGAGAAAAAGGAGAAGAAAGAAATTGAAATATCCTGCTCACGTGATTGACCACGCCCTATCTGTTTGAAACTTACCAACGATTCCCACTATTTGCGAACTATGTAGCTCCAGTTTCTCTTTATTAAAACATCGACCCTCAAAGTTGTTAAGGAAATCCGCTCGGAATGGGTGGCCACCTTACAATTTTGAACTGTAATTCGGGTTCATTGACTAGTGCCAGTCCTGCTTTAATTAAAATGTACGTTAGCGGAAAGACGTTAAATGATGTTACCTCATTCCGACCGTTGTTTTGAAGACATTAGTAGTTTGCTGTAATGTATCACAGTAAACACTTTCAAACTCTAACTAGTGGGAATATTTAGCCAAAGGAATTTTTGATAAAATAAGGCGTCGTTGGTCACGTGATCAAGTTATAAAAAATTTTAAAAACGAAATTTTAAGATTCCTTGGTTACGACAAGCCTTAAACCATCAGTTTTAGAATATAGTAAAAACACATTACTACTGACCACCCCCTAATTAAGATTTTTAAAATATGCAAGGAACCAGGCCTCAATCTACCTGAGTCCACTGAGCCCCAGCAAATTCAGACAAGTCCGATTCTTGCTTAAGGAGGCTCGCATCAGATTTTTAGCTTTGGGGTGTACCTGTTGCAATCAAAATTTCCTATATAAGACAAGCTTCTATTTCAATGATAAATAATAAATAAACGTATTACTTATATAGGGCAAAATTCATTAAAAATATATGATCTTATGCGCTTTACAATTATTACAATCGATAAAATATCATTAAAAATTAAATTAACTATGCTAAAAATGTAAAACTATATCTAAAGTGCTAATTATATTATACGTATGATCAAAGGTTCTTTTCTCATTGGTTTCCAAGTCACGGCTTTTACCATAGCGACGATAAAGCGTGGCCGCTCATTTAGAAAAAGGTCAATTATCTCGAAATCCAAAAAGAAATTTCATAACCTAAGTTAAAGGGTGTAAACTGCTCAAGTCCCGCAGCCTCTAGGCCAAATTAAACAAAAAAGTCCGTAAGAGCGTTTCCAAGTAAATTGCAAATAAAGCTTCGAAGGCCAGTTGTGTTTTGTTCATTCCCGAAATTTTCTTCGAGCTTTACAAGGAAATATTAAACGTTTACACTTTTTTTCTGTATTGAAGGAATTATCATTGCTGCTAATAACATTTTGACTCAAATGGGCCTCCAAGATAGCTATGATTGTAAAATAAATTAATTTGGAAATGGCTAAATGGGAAGCACGCACAAATCACAAACTTCGTAATGAGCATAAATTGAGACGTTCACATTTCCTTGCAAAGCTTAAAAAAAATTGCCAGAATGAGCAAAACCGGAATTTAAAATTTCATTTGCAATTTTGCATGAAAGAGTACTAAAAGTTGTCGCACTTGAGAAGTTTACACACTTTCCAAGTTATGTTACGAAATGTGTGACTGAATTTTGACATAACCGACCTTTTTCAAAACAGGCGGCAACGCTTTATCATCGCTTTAGCAAATACAGGTAACAAAAATAGATCACAAAAAAAGGAAAGAAACCAACTAATTAAACGGTCCAAAAACCTGAAAAGTGGTTATCGACCAAACTACGTGTCTTTTGTTTCGTTGACTCAAGGATGTAAAAGAAGAGTTGGGAATTGAAATTTTCGCTTGAAGTGACTGCCCCCAAACGGTCCCACATTGCAATGTGCACAAAAAAGTTGGCAGTAACCGCGTAACGGGCTATGGTACACGATCGACGAAAA
>JAEMWC010000507.1:570000-631208 GCA_016490735.1 Pachyseris speciosa
ATATCGTTAACATATAACAAAAAGAGGAGCGGCCCTAAAACGGATCCTTGGGGTACACCACAAGTAACCACTTCTTTATCCGAAATGTAAAAGTTAATCTCAGTTGTTTGAGTACGATTTGTTAAATAAGAGGAAAACCACTCATTAATGATTCCTCGAAAACCGTAAAAATTAAGTTTATCAAGTAATATTTTATGGTCTACAGTATCAAAAGCTTTCTTAAGGTCAATGAACACCCCACAAGAAAATCGTCTTTTATCCATATTGGTACGGATGGTTTCTACCATGTTAAGTATAGCATGTTCAGTTGAGTGTGCTTGACGAAAACCATATTGGGATAAACTTAGTAGTTGATGTTTTTCTATAAAAATCTTCATTCTATTGTACATAATACATTGTACATAAATTTCTATTGAAGTTTGACAGTAATGAAATTGGTCTATAATTGGCACATTCCTGCATTGGCGTTTGTGCTGTACTGAGGCTACTTGAGAACACAGACAGCAAACCAAATTAGCCCCCACAAGAGGCAGATGGACGCCCACATTTTGTAACCTTGGCTCAATATTGGGATTAGCTCTCTTACGACCCATAGACTGGTGTTGTGAGGCAGAAAATCCACGGACCAACTCTGTTGCCAGGTGCATGCGGAATTCTCTTGCACTTTTGTGGCCTGGAACTGCAGCCTTGTAAATCTGGAAGGCATTATTTATAGATGCTTCCAGCTGATGGAGTAGTAATATAAGCGCTGTACAAATACCGTTTTTTCATGGGAGCCTCATTTCAAAGAATTAAGGCTCCCAGCATCGACTTCCCGCCACACCACCACCCCCTCGGGAAGTCGCAGCTGGGAGCCTTAATTCTTTGAAATGAGGCTCCCACTCAAAACTGTATTTGTACAGTGCTTATATTACTACTCGGGTTGAGAAGAGGGTGAATTAAGGTCTGTTTGTGGGAATAAAGGGGAAAAAGTGCACAAAAAGCAACCAGGCCGGCCTTTTAGAGGCTGGGTGGGAGGGGGTACCAGCGATGGCGCATTGGGTTGCAGAGGAGGTAATGGAAGTGGAAACCACACAACCAACAGTTGCTGAAAGGTTGGAACAAAAAAGAAAAGATTTCTTTAGGCCCGCGCTTTCAGAGGTTGAAGAAAATGAGCTGTTGCGGCAGTTGATTGCCAAACACCCGGGTAAAGAGCATTCCATAAAATCCTTTTTTGTAACTGCGAGGGCAAACCTTATTTCCATTCCTGCGGATTATTTTGTTGTTGATAACCCAAGACCTGTTACAGGAGTTTTACGAGATGAGCTTATCAAAGAAATGCAACATTGGTTGGATAATGAAAAAAGTGGTTCAGTATACAGAACCCCAGTAAGATTTGCCCAACATTTGCGACAAAATATAAATCCATTTCCTTGGTTGAGAAATTTACCACCATTATGGCTTCAAAAGTTTGTGCCGATTGTGATATATGAGCAAAGAGCAGTGCCGCATCTGTGGGAAATTAACACGATGTTTTTCCTTGATGCGGGAAGGATTTGGAATGGATTCTTCAGAAAGAAGTGTACTGTTTCAAGATGAGTTCGAGGTGGATGAAGAGTTAGAATCATGCTTGAGAGTGTTGTGGCGGCACATTAGACAAAGGTGCCACCAAGGTAACCATGACCGCCCGACAAGGTAAAACCTTTCAAGGGGCAGTTGCAAAGCTTCAGATTCGGTTGGCGCTAATGACCGAAATTGTAAAATGGTTGGCCAAAGAAAACAAAGATTCCATGGATTACAAACCAATGCAGTATGTGCATATGCTGCTTGGGAATGGGGTATCCCCATGGCGGCCCATAAAAAACACTAAAGAAACCAATTTTAATGACACCTGCGCTTATATTTCCTATAAAGTCCTTCACTCACTCCCCAGCGCACAAAAAGAGTGTATGAACAAGTTGTTGACCGATAAGGGGCTTATGATACTGTGTATTAAATAAATCCATTTCATATCAAATGAACGTGGAGGAGCGCATTCGGAATTTACCTTCCGAGTTAAGACAAAAAATTCTCTTCTTTTTTACATGCGAAAAAAAGAAAAAAACTAAAGGAGCGGGAGCAAAGGGGGTGGGGTCAGGTTCACAAGGAACTTTTTGCTCCTTTATTTCGGTTCATATTTCCTCTTTTTTTTTTTATCTGATCCGGTTAAAAAAGAGTGAAAACAATATGTAAGAGGTTATTCCCAATATTTTATAAAATTTTTATTCATTTTATTCGGATTATAATAGCCCGCGAAATGTCGTCTATCCCATAAACCTCTTCTATCACAATATCCAACACATGTTCGGCATTGTGTTAATTTTGTATAACATTTCAAACTAAGACAAACAGGTTCTGGATCAAGTTTTTCATGAATTTTATTATGAAGACCATTTTTATGAAGTTTGTTCCAAAGGTTATTGTTATGTCTTCTGTTCCAATCGTATTAGTCCAAATCAACTTTTTCCCCAAGTAAATTGAAAACAAAATCATTCAAAGATGGTCCCAAATATTTTCTTTTTAAAACTTGGCAAATTACTTTTTCACATATTGCGCATTTACTTTGAAGTTTTCGTTTTTTTAGATTTTTCGTTATTTGACCTTTTGTATAATAATCATCTATTATTTGTTCACGTACTGGTTTTGCTTCTAGACCAGTTGGTGCAAAATTATGATAAAATTTTTCTTGTTTGCTCAACTGTACTTCATTTTCTATAACGTGTTCTACTAAGCTTAAATGTTTTGAAGTCTTAATTGTATATTGAACCAATTTTTCTTTATGTAATATTTAAACTGTTCATGTACTGCACCCAAACCAAGTTTGTTTCTTTCCTTTATTTTTGCTTTTACCAAATCAGTTAAAATTTTTTCTTGAAGTTCTGGTGGGAGTTGTTTGATTAACTCTTCTACACCAGTTGTTTGTAATTTAGCAGCTACTGAATTTGGAGTAGCTGGAAGATTGTCTTCATCAGAAAAGTCAAACTTCATTTGTTTTGGTCGCTCGGCAAATAATTGAGCAAGTTCATTTTGCTCAAGCTTGGGCCATTCACACTTTGCCATCTTTGGTGGTAACCATACCTTCCCTCTTTCTAAAAGGCCGTCACGAGTGGTACCAAAGGGCTACCAACCATTTGTTTTCCCTTTTAAACATTTGTGCGTCACCAACATAAATGAATCTCAAATGAAGAATGATCCTCGCAGTTGTGAACGCAATTTATGCAATTGCGAAAAGAAGCCTGAAAAAAATTCAGGACTTCAACGGGGTTTGAACCCGTAACCTCGCGATTACCGGTGCGATGCTCTAACCAACTGAGCTATGAAGCCACTGACGTTGGGAGCAGGTCAATTGTGGGCTCATATGTTCCCGTGAAAGAAGTGAGTGTGAATGATATATGAAATGAATCATATATGAACTGCGGAAGTCAAATCAAATGAAGAATGATCCTCGCAGTTGTGAACGCAATTTATGCAATTGCGAAAAGAAGCCTGAAAAAAATTCAGGACTTCAACGGGGTTTGAACCCGTAACCTCGCGATTACCGGTGCGATGCTCTAACCAACTGAGCTATGAAGCCACTGACGTTGGGAGCAGGTCAATTGTGGGTTCATATGTTCCCGTGAAAGAAGTGAGTGTGAATGATATATGAAATGAATCATATATGAACTGCGGAAGTCAAATCAAATGAAGAATGATCCTCGCAGTTGTGAACGCAATTTATGCAATTGCGAAAAGAAGCCTGAAAAAAAATTCAGGACTTCAACGGGGTTTGAACCCGTAACCTCGCGATTACCGGTGCGATGCTCTAACCAACTGAGCTATGAAGCCACTGACGTTGGGAGCAGGTCAATTGTGGGTTCCAATTGTGGGAACCCACAATTGACCTGCTCCCAACGTCAGTGGCTTCATAGCTCAGTTGGTTAGAGCATCGCACCGGTAATCGCGAGGTTACGGGTTCAAACCCCGTTGAAGTCCTGAATTTTTTTTCAGGCTTCTTTTCGCAATTGCATAAATTGCGTTCACAACTGCGAGGATCATTCTTCATTTGATTTGACTTCCGCAGTTCATATATGATTCATTTCATATATCATTCACACTCACTTCTTTCACGGGAACATATGAACCCACAATTGACCTGCTCCCAACGTCAGTGGCTTCATAGCTCAGTTGGTTAGAGCATCGCACCGGTAATCGCGAGGTTACGGGTTCAAACCCCGTTGAAGTCCTGAATTTTTTTCAGGCTTCTTTTCGCAATTGCATAAATTGCGTTCACAACTGCGAGGATCATTCTTCATTTGATTTGACTTCCGCAGTTCATATATGATTCATTTCATATATCATTCACATAAATGAATCTCTTGGAAGGTGTCAACCAACTCCCACCAGAGTTGCGGGAAAAACTTCTTAGTCACTTTATTCAAGCAAAAATTCAAGAGAAAAAACGCTTGTGGAGTGAAGTACACCAAGAGCCTTTTTTACATTTTGATCTCGCACCTTTTTGTGTGATTGAAGAATGTTTTACCCTTGTTACCAAATGTGGTATTTGTTCCACATGTCGGCGGAATGGGTGCTGTTTGGCCTGTTGGTTGAAAAATCGATACAATGTGTTATGCCGGTGGGACGAAGTTGAGGATATTGAAGAAAGGTGGACAATTGATTATCTGTATCCCTATCTGTCGCACCAATGCAGTGTGCATTCGCAGTGTGTTGGATCCTGGTGTCCATCGCAGGAGAAGTTTTCCACCCCCGAAAGCCGCTTAACGAAATCGTTCAAGAGGAGTTCCGCCGGGTCGTAAATGAGCTCAAACACCCAAACCAAGTTTCTCGTTCATGTTGATAGCATTTTGCGCCAAAGCGTGGCCCCATTGCCTCTTTCCCCGCGGATTCGCGTCAAGAGACTTCACCATTTTACGGTCGGCAACATGCTCGCATTTTTTTTCGTCCTCTCCGTACTTCTTCGCGCAAAATTCACAACTGCCATAATCAACATCATGCTGCATGGCCACGGCATCGGGGATGCCGCTGGGTTGTTTGAAAATCTCCAGGATCTCCCCCTTTTCAGGATCAAAGCTCAGCTGGTGGGACGAGGGGTTTGTAAGGTCCGGTATAGTTATGGCCGGGGAGGGTCCAGCCTTTTTTTGGCGCCGGCAGTTTCCCAATCAAGGCATGAATGTCCACACCCGATCCGTAATAGTTTCGCATCGTTTTCTTGAGAACGTCCATGAAACCACGGTGTTGGGGTATTGCTTTGCCGAAAGCTTTCAAAAACTTCGTGTTGGTCGCAAACTTCGGCACCAACACCCCCTTTGATTCAGAAACGAAGCGGGGATCGAAAAGATCCCCAAGGCCAGCGCCGACAAGCCCGCGTATTGGCACTTGTATTCGGCCACCATCGCGCGCCCCTCTTTCGCAGAAACTTCGGGGCCTTTGAAAAGCTTGGGGTCGGAGATGACATTCCACAGTTTTTTTAAATCGACCAAGGGAAAGGGGACAGGAAGGCCTCTTCCTGGAGGTCGGACCTGTCGGTTTTGTAACGGACGTTGGGGCGCACTTTCGTGGAAAGTTGGTGAGGGTGAAAGCTGGGGTGGCCTTGCGCAGCCTGTAGTTGATGGCCCTTTTTTGCAGCTGTTTGTTGCGCAGCGCCTCAGAAGCGTAATAGCGGCCGGCCTCCACCCCCTTTTTCGCGAGATACGGAATCCCGTGCTGCAGAGTGAAGTTGAGCGCAGTGCCCGCAAGGTCAGTCAAAACACCAACGCCCTCTGCAAGAGGGCTTCGCTAGTTTTTTGGCAAGAAGCGGGTTTTTGTCTTGCCACAAACCGCACACTTGGCGTTGAGCATTCTGACACAGGCAAATTCAGACACAGGCACATTCGGGGTTTTGCGTTTGTCCTTCACACAATAAACCTCCATGGTATCACGGTATATTCAGGAAATAATTTACCACAACCCGCTTGTTTTCATGCACATCGACAGAAAACATTTTGAGAATGTCTCTGAAACTTGTGCCCCTGTTTCGTTCATTGAGGAAAAGTAGGCAATAGTAACCACACCTCACACTTCCAATCCACTTGATTTGGTTGTCGTTGCGAAGAAAAGTTTTACGCCCCAACTTTCTCATTTCCTGCTCCCACTCATTTGGGGGTGGAATTCCGAAAGAGTCGAAATATTTCATATCTTTTTCCTTCCAACAGCAAACCCATTGTGTGCCCAAACTCCCGAAATCATCCATGTTGATGATGCAGGGTGAATGGTGCAGGGGTTTGGCCTCATTGCGTGAGAAGATTCCCTTGAGGGGGGTGCCCAAATATTTGCACCAATTTAGCAGGTCAACGTTGGAAAGTTGCATTTCCCTGAATTTCATTTTTTTTCCCGCAAAAGGAATGAGCAAAAGGGAATGCCAAGGGAAGCCAGCATGCCAAGAAACCCACCGTATTGCGCGGAGCCGCCCCCACGGACCAAATCTTTCCCCACGAGAAACTTTTCAATGTCTTTTTCTGGTCGGGGGACAGCATTTGCGTGAGTTTGTACAAATGCACTTCCTGGGGACCATAACCCTTTCCGAAAATCTTTTTCAAAGCTCTTTCCGCGCCGAAGCTGAGTCCCGCGGTCGCCAAAGCTTTGGCCGCGGGGGCGAGCAAAGGCCGGACCAAACCAAACACTGTGGAAAAGAGGTTGCCCCCATGTTGCGCGGAAATTTTTTACATCTGGGTTTGGCTGATTTTCAAATCAACGCCTTTCCTTTCGCCAACCGCCTTTCGCATCCGGTTGATTTGCGTGGCGGTCAACAAAAGATCGTCTCCGCGCCCAATTTGTCCCGGTTTGACACGCAACGTCATGGCGCTTTTTCGGAGAATTGCCCGTCGAAGAGTGTCCTTTTGGCCTGCAGTCAATCCAATTTTGAAGGGGTGATACACCGTTGTCATCTTCTATCAGAGAAAAGAAAATCTCCAGACCTGGGTTCAAACAACGACCAACTCATTTCCAATCTGTTTTATGACAAAATCGTCCTCATTCAAGACAGCGGCATACAGCGGGTAATCTGCTGTGGCGGCTTGGTTCAAGCGATAATGCAAAATCAGCTTCTTTTCATCTCCTGTCATACTTTTTTTGGTTGCGCGGAGATCGAAATAGATGATAGGATAAAGCGTTGAGTAGTTGACCAAATTCAACTGAGTTCCGGTGTTGAAGTCATTTTTTCTGTAGCTGTTGTCGATCAGATCGCGGCGGATTCGGGTTTGGTCTTCCCCATCATATTCCAGCTCGGGGTAAAAGGTTGACCCATACTGATGGCGACAAGTTGCCAATTTCGCCCCCATCGAGAGCGAAGGTTCGCCACTTTTTGAATGAAAACGAAGACGTGTTTTGCGTTTTTTACCCCGTGGGTAATCAGCCATTGCCCTCCGACATCTCGCCTGTCGGTACCGGGGAGCAGTGTTTCCTTCAAGTAGCGCCATTGTGTGGGTTTCATAAAGTTCTCATTGACCTTCATTTGGCCTTCAGGCGTAAGTATCAGCTTTGGAACCCACAACTCAAATTTTGTGACAACGATTCGGTACTCTTCGGCGCCGTGTTGAAAAAACATTTCGCCGTCTTCCGGCAACTTGATTTCAAACAGGAGTTGCATTGGGGGCAAGAGTTTTTCCGCCAGTTCTTCGAAGAATGAAAAACGTTTGAGGGGAATTATTGTTTTGACTGTTTTGATGGGGTCTCCCTGTGAAAGAAGAGCGCGCGCTCTGATTCCAAGGTTGGTTAAGGCGGCCCCTGACACATTTGTGGCGTCGTTGTCGGGATACCAAAACTCGTCTTTCGCCACGCTTCGCGCATAGTCATCAGAATATTCCAACAAGTTTTTGATGAAAATAACTTTGTGGACGTCGCTGGCTTCGTAAAGGGTTTTTCCCGCGGAATCCACCTTCAGGCTTTGGATGAGAGAAAAAGAGCTGTTGACTGGGGTCACCCGCGTGTCAGCGGCCACCAATGCCCCGTCTGCTTTGGCCTGTAATTCGTACTCCACCCGGAAATAAGCATTGTACCAGTCGCGGATGACGTCTCGGTTGTTTACAGCAAACTTCAGCCCGCTTTTGTTTTGTGCCTGCCCATTTCCTGGCGTCGTGAGCGGGGTGGTCAGATGGAATTGCTAATAGTCCACCTTCTCAAGCAAGCGCGGCGTCCTGAACATCTCGGTATACAAAAACAAAACATTTTAAAATTGGTTTGCCAAAATTTGACTGAGTTTGATCATCGCGTCTTATTGGGGGGGCTTTTTTGGTGCGGGGTGGCTGACCTGCGGCTCCGCAACAATTGTCGGATTTTTCTGCCGCCCTTTTCAGTCAGCGCTTGAACCCCCTTTTCAGCCACTTTTTGAGCCCCCTGTTTTGCGGCTTTTTTCACAACCAGGGTCGCTTCTTTTTTTTTAGCTGTTTGCCGATGGCCATGAGGGTGTCGCGGACGACACCCGATCCTTTGTGTTTGAAGCGATACCGGCCGGTGCGCGTGTCAAAAAAGTTCATCCATTCGCTCGGTCGATTCATGACGTGTATATTTTATTCAGAAATTCTTCTGTCAGAAATTCATGCAGAAATTTCACGAATCATGAGATCCAAAGCCACGTCCGCATTGTTGAGGTCCAGGGTGTTGTTTCGCCCGTCTGTGACCCGAATTCTCACCGAGTCGGTTCGAGATTTGTTGACTGGATGAAATTTGGGACGCAGAGTTTCTTTCGTGAAAGGGTAGCTGACCTCGTCTTTCAGAATCTTTTTGTCGAACCCAAGCAACCGCGCGAAATCTTCAGTAGAGAGGTCGAGCTCATAATTCTCCGCCACCGAAATCACAACCCGGGTGATGCCGTAATCGAACTACAGACTGAAGATGTGTTTTTTGTCCGCCACATCAGGGTCAACGAACCCGGTGTGCCCCTGCAAAAACTGGTTGAGGTCAGTGTAATCGTACATCTCATCCGACAGGGTCAAGGTTTGCCAGGCTCCCCTTTCTTCCTCCACTTGAGTTCGTTGTTGCTGTAGGCGGCCGCGACGTTGTACCAGGAGTAGCTCATGGTGATGAGATTGTCGAGTGCCGCTTCGTAGTTGCGCCGCGGGTCGAGTATGATTGGTGGGTTGAAAGAGATTTGAAAGTCGTGGGACTTTTAGGAGGTACCATTTCTTTGCAGCTTCGCAAGGGTCGAGTCGAGCAGCAGGTGGAACATCCTCACACCTGTATGTAATTGTTGAAAATTCTGCGAATCTGAAATTCATTGATGATACCAAGCCGGAGGAGTTTTTTTTTTTTTTTTTTTACCAAAGAAACGATTTCTTTGCGGAGTTTCGACGAAGTGTTGCCGGCTTTTAACGAACCAAGGGCCAAATACAGTTGGTGGATCATGTTGCCAGTGGCCTCACCAAGGCCACTGCCCTCCGTTTCCCATTCTTGCTCCGCAAATTCCTATTCTTCTGGCCCACTGATCGTGGGCCGGCGCTCAAAAATGGCTTGTTACTAAGCTGTGGGGGGTCGGGCTCTCCCCATATCGGTCGTGGGGAGCGCTCAACATCACTCCTAGAGGTGAGGCCTTCTTCTTCCGCCACTGGTGGGGGTGGAGGTGGAGGTGGAAATTCTTCTTCCTCTTCTTCCTCTTCTTCGGGGGTTGGTGATGGTGGAGGTGTTTCAGCCTCCGGCCTGAAATCGCCCCAATCGAACGGGTTGACTCGGTCGAACTCGTCCATTTCGTAGCTGGGACCGGTCACTTCTTCCGCCGGCGCACGATTCAAACTTTTGTCCAACCTCGTCGTGACTAGTCTGAAAAGCTTTTCAGCCTCGACCTGGCCAAATACCTTTCCGACTTTGTTTGTTTTGAATTTCCGGCGGATTTCGTGCTCTTGTTTTTTGACTTCCGCTTCGGCTTCTGCCTGTCGCCGCCATTTTTTCACTGACATGGCGCGCTTTTGCAACCTGTATATAAAGAAAAAATGAAAATTCCGAATTATGATCCCGATGTTTCTGCAACAAATGGTTTCCGGCAGGGCCATCCAGCCATGCCCGCCGACGTTTTTCGGGTGTTGATCTGCGGGCCAAGCAATTCAGACAAGACAAACATCCTGCTGCACATGCTTTACGAGCTGTTGGAGTTCGACAAAGTGTTTCTTTTTTCGAAAAACCTCCACCAAAACAAGTATCAAGCGCTCTTGTGGGACTTTGCCGAAAACATCGACCCCGAGGTGGGGTACCAGGTCATCGAGGCCCCCAGCGATGACATCGTTCCGCTTGAAGAACTGCCGCCCGACAACCAAAAAATCGTTGTGTTCGATGACTTGGTTTGTGAAAAAAACCAAAAAGACATCATCAACTATTTCATCAACGGCCGGCACAGAAACTGCTGCGTCATTTATCTCACTCAAACCTCTTACTATTTACAAGGTTCCCAAAAACATCAGGGACAACTGCAGCCATTTCTGCCTTTTCAGTTTCCTCCCAAGGGAAAACAAACGAATCGCCAAAATGTTCGTTCTTTTACTTGGACACACTGCAAAAACTGATGAAAAAAAATTTCGACGAAACAATATAACATGGGGTGGTTTTTCAAACGAGTCAGGTTTTTCAGAAGACCTGGACCTGCGGCGGCAGCAGCGGCTGGAGCCACCGGCCACCCTGGGCCACGAGGTTTTCGTGGAGCGCAAGAGAATCCCGGTCCACGAGGCCATCAGGGTCCGCAGGGGCCGACAGGCCCGCACGGGCCTCAGGGGCCTCAGGGTCCTCAAGGTCCTCACGGAGAAGAAGGCCCACCAGGTCCAGCAGGCGCTTGGCCCAATGGGCCCGCAAGGGCCGAAAGGCGACAGTGGGAACGTGGGGTCCAAAAGGGACAAAGGCGTCAAAGGCGATGTCGGCCCCCGCAGGCATGAAGGCCCACTTGGCGTTCAAGTAGTCAGAGGCCCGCAAGAAGTACAAGGCCCGCAAGTCCCGCAGGGGCCAACAGGCTCGGCGACAGGGGCTTTTCTGAACCTCGACGGGAGCGCCCCAATGACCGGCGACATGGACATGGGGGAGAATCTCATCACCAACATGGGTTATCCCAAAGACATTCTCGATACTGTGAACAAAAGTTATCTTGATTCAGAAATTGCGCAATGTTTGAAAACCGACGGGGCCAACCCAGCGTTGGACGATTTGAACATGGGCGGAAATGCCATCATCAATTTGAAAGACGCCAATTCCAGCTGGCCTACTGACAACGCCGTCAACAAAACGCCTGCAAACCAAATTTGACGCGATTGCACAAAAAGACTTGAACATGAACAACAACGCGGTAGTGAATCTTGCACCCTCCCCCCCCCCCCTTTCGGCTCTGCAGACGCGGTGAACAAACGCTTTGTCGATTATTGTTTCGTCCGGAGAGAAAAAAACGACGTCACGGACTCGACCGCCGCTGTCAACAACAGATACGTAGACTCAACGTTTTTGCCAAAAAATGTGACGGATAACCTCGACATGAAAACAAAGAAGATCGAAAATCTCGGTACAGCAACAGCGGAGGCAGATACCGCCGGCTTGAAAATGATGAAGGATTTCCTGAATCATTAACACCTTTCTCATTCCGGCGGGCAAAAAAATCAATCCGCCTACCTTATGGACGATGACGACGAGTCCTCATCCGAAAACAACATAACGATCCGTGGGATAGTCAACTTCGCCGCCTCCCCACACGGGGTCAACAAAAATGCCTATAAGTTCACTCTCACCAAAGACGCGGGCAGCGATGATTACCGTTCGCGGATTGGTTTCAATCTTCATTCGCTACCGAAAGGGAATTACACGTTCGTGGTTGAGTACTTTCCACCGGAAATGAAAAATGTGTCCGTGAGGGCGAGCGCCACCGTCATTTCCGTCACAAGCCAAACCACGCGAACCTTCAGCGGCGCCAACCCGCCATACACAAAAATCTACATTCAGTTGCACCGGCGGAGTGACAACACCCCAACTACATTTTCCTGGATCTGCACTGCTCGATTTCTGGCTTAACCACGGGCCATGATGACCATGCAAACCCCTTTGAATATGAATGGCGAGCTTCTTTTGGCGCCAAAAATGGGAACCGACTTGGGTTTGAATTACAAAAAAGTCACAAGTGGTGGTTTGGAGTTGTTCCGTGGGGACGTCCGTGGGATGGTGATAGGAACTGTCCTGAACCTGGGGGGGGGGGGGGTTTGCCCTCCATCAACCGAAATTGGGTGATGATTTGGATTTGGACGGTAACTATGTGTGAAAGATGGGCGCGCAACGTTATTTGGCGGAACAAATGGGCAAATGACAATGCAAAAGGATCTTGACAAGAACAGTTATTTGATTTACCAACCAAAGCTGGGTGGAAATTTGAATTTGAATGACAATGCGGTTTACAACAATGACACCCTTTTGTTTTCCAATACCAGAACGGGGCGGTCCGCTTTTCAAAACCCGTGATTATGCCTGGGTTGGTTCACAAAATAGCAAGCGACGTGCTTTTCGGCACTTCCTCAACCGAAGAGGAGGTTCTCTCCATGAGAGAGAGACGACTTTTTCACCACTCTATCAGCCAAGGAGCGACTGGCTTGATAACGTTAGAAGGATTGAGAATGCATTTGACTTTCCCAGGGGCCACCGCATTGACGTTCAAAATTGTTGGTCATGGCTCGGGCACCAACGTGACGCTCGATGCCGAGTTCCAGACATAAATTTCCATCTTTCAATATAACCATGGTCAACGACCAACCCAGACTTTGTGTGTTCGACTTCAATCATATCGACCCATCCCTTGAACTCAAATCTGAAATCTCAAAATCTTTATTTTAACACGGTAAAAATTCATCAGGTGATTTACAGTTTAAAAATACAACTACATAATAATTCCTTATAACGATAAATACACACTTAAAAAGTCTCTATCGTAAAAAAATACTACTCTAAACTAGACCTGTTTTCCATGAATGCCGTGTATATAACTTAATTAACACTAAAATGAAGATTTAAAAATTGCTTAAAAAGATCTAGAGAGTTCACCTGTCTTAGATTGTAGGGTAGACTATTTCAGAGAGTTGCATCTCTATAGCTAAAGCTCCTTTTTAGGTAGTTGGTTCTGGGTAAGGGGACATTTAATTTCTTTGTAGAGTCCCTGAAAGACTTAGTTGGGATAGTCATATTGACATGATTTGTAAGAAGGCCAGTGCGGGCATTGGAGCGATGAGACGTATCAAGCCCTTTGTTCCTGTAAATACGCTTGAAATGGTTTATAAGAGCCTAGTACAGCCTTATTTTGAACATTGTTCCCCTCTTTGGGACAACTGCGGCAAATTACTAAAAGATAAGTTACAAAGATTTCAATCTCGTGCTGCTAGAGTTCTTACTGGTGCCAATTATGATATTCGTTTTGCTGAAATAATCGAGACCCTCTCTTGGGACACACTTGATGTGAGGCGGCTCCGTGTCAAATCAACATTGATGTTTAAAATACTAAATGACGACACTGCCCCCGACCTCAGGAACTCTTTTGGTAGAAGGAATGTTGATCAGTCTAATTACCATCTTAGAAATAGTGCTACAGATCCGACACTTCCTAAACCGAAGAGAGAGTTTCTAGAAAGAAGTTTCAAATACAGCGGCGTGATGCTTTGGAACCAACTCCCAAATGAAGCAAAACTAGCGGAATCGATATATTCATTTAATAAATATATGAAAACGTAATTGGGTCATGTCATTCTATATAGTCTTGTGTTAGTTATGTCCTAGCTATCTTAATACTTTTTAATATTTAGTTTATAACGGTTAGTTCTCGTTCTTAGCGGAATTTTCGTAGTTTTAGATTTGTCATATTATTAACTCGTATTATTAGCTTTAGTTTCATTTTTATGTCTGTATAAACACGCCCTCCATGGAAACCAGCTAAGTGTTGTTGGGGCTAGCGTGTTTCTTGATTTAAATAAAGTATACTCACCTAGTTACCTACCTACCTTAGGACATACCCTGAGGTGCTCCGCTCAGTGAACATAGAAGATAGATAGTCAGGGGCCAGATCATTAAGAGCTTTGAACACCATTAATGCTCCCAACCCATGAAATCAAAGAAGACACAACAACTTTAAATGGGAGAAAAGGGGTAGGGGATGAAGTGCTCGAGTTGCCAATAGGCATCTCACAGGATGAGACAGGTCAGGTGGTTGGCAACGAGAGAGAACAATGAGAACATTATCAATCCTCTCTCTGGGGTCCTAATCTCCAGGCCCTGAGAGGTTATGATCCTCTCCCTCCTTTCCAGGAGTCCCTGTAGCCCCCAGGCTACTGAGAGGTCCTAATCCTCTCTCTGGGGTGCTAATTCCCAGGCCCCCCTGGGAAGAATCAGAACAACAAACAACAGAGGTTTGGTTCCTTGGTAACAAGGCTATCTGGGGGGACCTTTGTGCCAAAATAGCTGGCCATGTGAGTCTATGGGGCAAAGGGGCGAGCTATATGGAGCACTTCATCCTCTCCCATAGTTTATTTATTTATTTATAAAATTTTGTTAACCAAGTTGGAGTATTATGGCATACGAGGTGTTGCAAATGATTGGTTTGCATCTTACTTGCATAACAGAAGGCAGTTTGTCTCTTTGTTTGGCACTGATTCTAATTACCAAACTGTTTCATGTGGAGTGCCACAGGGGTCTGTGCTTGGCACACTTCTTTTTCTTTTATATATAAATGATATACCTAAATGCTCCAATACCTTAGAATTTCACCGGTTTGCTGATGATACAAACTTGTTTCTTAATAGTCCTAACATTCTAACTTTAGAAACCAACTTAAATGTAAAACTAGAAAAGGAAAGCCAGTGGTTATATGCTAACAAATTATCTTTAAATATTGAAAAAACTAGCTTTGTGGTATTCCATTCTCCACAAAGAAGAATAGCTCAAAAGTTGAATCTTAGTATCTCCAATATGTCTGTTAAATCTGATAATCAAGTTAAATATTTAGGACTCATTTTTGATTCTAATTTGAACTGGAAACCATATTTACACGAATTGAGCATTTCAAGAGGTAATGGAGGACTATCTAAAATTAGATATTATGTAAACAGAAACATATTACTTCGATTATATTATTCACTTATTTACCCCTTCCTCACCTACGGTCTATCAATTTGGGGCAATACTTATAGTTCTACTCTCAGACCTCTAATAATTCTTCAAAAGAGAGCAATACGTACTATAACTTTTTTGGAACCAGATGAAAACTCTGAGCCTCTTTTTAAGGAATTAGAGATTGTTAAATTAACTGATCTTGTTACCCTTCACAATAAACTCCTCATGTATCACTATCACTATAATCTTCTTCCATCTTCCTTTGAAAACATTTTTCAAACAGTAGCATCTATACACTCATACAATACCAGGCTTGCTTCTAAATCATTTATTTTTAACCTATTACATCAATCCCATCAAAACAAACTATGGTACATTCAACTTTCGCTTTGCAGCTGTTAAAGTTTGGAATCACCTTGATGAAAGCATTTAACATCTCCCCCTTAAAACGTTTAAAAACAAAGTCAAGTTTGACATCTTACAGTCTTACTGTTCATGAGTTTTCAACTGGTATATATTTATTCATTTATTGATTTATTCTCTCATTTATTTATTTATTTATTTATTTTTGTCTTCTTTTTTTGACTTATTAACTGCTCTGCTCTAGCTTTAGTGCCAACCAATCTCCTATACTTAAACATTACTTAATTTTACTCAGCTCGATTAGCTTTTCAGTTATTCTGAGTAAATGTTACCTTTCCTGTATTATTAGATGATGTTGTAAATTAAGTTCAATTATTATTTGGTAATAAAGCTGGTGTTGTTGTTGTTGTTAGAAATCAAACAGTCAGAAAGGTCTAAGCCTGGTAAGGTAACATATCAGTGGCCATAATCTGTTGTGACCAGAAGGAAAGAATACAATACTTGAGATAGCGGATGCCAGCTGCAAGTTAATGTTACAAAATTTGTAAATAAAGCTCAATGAGCAAGCATGGTCCATGTGTCCCAAACAGCACTTGGCGTGACACTAACAGTAACAATTATAACAATGTCTCAATGAGCAAGTATGCTGCTCAAGTCCAACATCACTAAGCGGGATAACTACAACTACTGCATAGCAGTATGATTATGTGTGACAAAAACACTTGATAAAACTACACATAAATGTTAACACTATGCTCAGAGAGTCAAATAGGGTTGGGTGGGCAGGAATTTCTCACAACACTCCGAGAGGTCAGAGAACTTGAAGTGAACTACAGATGTGAAGATTACACCGCATGGTCTTTTTGATTGGCATAATAGAAAAGCATAAATATGATTGGCCCGGGAAGAACAAGCCATAATGACGCAAAAGGTGAATTTGACCTTTTGCACAATACAAAAATGTTTGTCTTACTGAGATATTGCGTCACAGAAATGTATATTAAGAATATGCGGGTTATATAACTTCTCTGACCTCCCTTTCATGGTTGTTCACATTAACTTAAATTTATATTACATATAAATTGGCTTTAAAGCTACTTGAATTTGACGCTAGGCATTCAGATCTTTTCATCCAAGTCGTTGTAACAAGTACCCAGCGTCAGCATCATAGGAGGAGGAAGTCAAGATGCGAGCAGCACGATTCTGAAGTTTTGTAATTTTTCGGAGAGCGTTTTGCCGCAAGTCCCCCAGACAATGCTACAGTAATCGAAATGGGGTTGTACCAAGGCATTATAGATGTAATGTAGCATATCCGGTGCAACTAAAGGTCTAATTCGCTTTATGGCTCCAATACCGGAGGCAATCTTTTTGGATAGTTTGTCGATATGACTATGCCACGCCATGTTATCATCAATAAGAATCCCAAGTGATTTAGAAGTGGATACTTGTTTTATTGGAACATTGTCTATCGAAAGTTCAAGGGAATCAGATAAAGTACTCTGTTTTTGTCTAGAACCAATTAACATAAACTCGGTTTTAGTCATATTCAGAGTAAGTTTGTTGCAGAGAAGCCATTTGTGGATGTTATTTAAATCACAAGTCAGACTGGATTGTATTGAGTGTAAGTCTGTGCTGGCATATGTTATGTGAGTGTCGTCTGCATACATCCTAGGCTGGCAGAACGATAAACAATTTGGCAAATCGTTGATGTAGATCAAAAATAGGAAAGGGCCTAGGATAGTTCCCTGAGGGACCCACAGCCCATAGAACAGACTTTAGAAAGCGAACCGTTAACAACACATTTCCGGGTACGCTTATTTAGATACGACTTAAACCAATCATAAGCAAACTCCTGTATTCCATATAGACTAAGTTTAGCTAAGAGAACATCGTGATCAACGGTATCAAATGCGTTTTTCAAGTCCAGGAAAACTACTGCATTTACATTACCGCGATCTATATTAAAAGCCCAACTGTCAGTCGCTTCTATCCTGATCCTCCTGGCTCAACTTTAAGCATATCTATTTTTTAAGCAACTGTAGTTTTGTCACTTGCTATGTAAATATGTCTTTAAGTGTTTAGAGTAAAAAAGCATTGTTATTGTTGTTGTTGTTGTTGTTGTTGTTGTTGTCTAAAAGAGCAGTAACAGTTGAGTGCAAGGAGCGAAAAACCTGATTGTTGGTTAGTGACAATCTCTTCATTAGCCAAAAAACTATACAATTGATCATACACTAATCTCTCGAACACTTCAGCTACTACTGAGATAACAGAGATTGGCCGATAATTATTCACATCAGTTCGCTCACCTTGTTTAAATAATGGTGTCACCCTAGCGCATTTCCAGTCATCTGGAAATAAACCAAAACTTAAAGAATTATTGAAAATGTTACATAAAGGGATTGCGATAAGATCCGCACATTCCCGGATTAGTTTGGCAGAAATGTTATCCAGACCCGTTGCTTTGGATTTAGACAATTTATTTAAGAGAGAGAAAACATTACTACTACTAATTGGACTGAAAGAGAACTTGTTGTTGCTGCCAACAATTTAATCCGTATAACTTGAACCATCTGTAACAAGGGGTACCTCATTGGCAAGTTTGGTTCCAGTTGTTGACAAGTGATCATTAAATGCATTGGAAAGCTCGTGAGAACTGGTTACTGAGTTCTCGTTTAGTTTTAATTCTTTCACAGACGCATTGTTTTTCTTTCGGGACGTGAGTTCATTAATCATTTGCCAGGTTTTACGTAAGTCGCCATTCGACTGAGTAAATGCATTAGCATAATAGGATGACTTGGCAGATTTAACTTCATTATTGATCTTATTACGTAGCCTTTTGTACACCGCCCAGTTTTCAGGATCGTTAGACTTTATAGCTTTCCGTTTGGCAACATCACGATCGCGCATACCCTTCCGCAGGTCTGATGTGATCCAAGGTACCTTGCCCGACCTAACACGTTTTGTTTTGATTGGAGCATGATTGTTTACAATAGTCAAAAATATTAACTTTCCAGTCAGCCCACAAAACGTTCGGGTCATAACTGGTACAAGACCAATCCTGTCGAGAAATATCGCTGCGAAAGTTTTCTCGGTTAAAATTACAAAATTTTCTGTAAGTTTTAGTGGAATGCCCTCTGAAAGCAAACTCCGGAGATAGTTTACGATAAACATAAATAAGGCTGTGATCACTAATGCCAACATGCAACGGGACACCGTCGAGATGTTATAGAAGCTTTACGCTTTCTATCACAGAAAACATTGGGGGTACGACAAGCTTTTTCACTCTTTCCAAAGAAAAACCTGTTTTGCAATGTCGTGGCTGGCAAGGCCATCATTTCTTCTGCGGTTGCGGGAGGCATTACCTTGAACCCGATTGTGTTTGCAACTTTGACGGGTTTCGGGCTTGTCGTCAAAGGTGTGGCAAGCTTCAAAAAATACGACAAAAAAGCTGAGAAGACCACCTTCGCAAGGGTCGAGTACAAGAAAATTCTGGACGCAATCCGCTTTCATCTCAGGGGTGAGGCTTTCATTGAAAAAGAGTTCTCTGACAGGCTGAAAATGGTTGACGACTTCGTCAGCGACCACTGCATGGAAATCCCCGAAAAACTCCAGGAGAAATACGCCAAACGTTTCGTCGCGGAGTCGTAATCACGTTGTTTGATTCAAGTCCCACCACCATTCATCGAATCTTTCTTTCGCCCTGCGACTCGTTGCTGAGTGTATTTTTTCGACGGCGGGAAAGAGGTGCGCGAGAATTTCTTTTTTGCTCGGCCAAACTCCTTCTGGAACCGCTTGAAAGTAATCATGCAAAAAGCAAACGTGATTCACCGACCTGGGGACGAGAAACTCCCTGAAATTTTGGATGAGGTTTCCTAAAAACTTTCACCGAGACGGGGAGCTCACTTCTTGACCGGCAACCGAAATGGTGTTGACGGCGTCGAATATTTCATGTTACTCGAGAAGTTTGCGAAGGTGGGTGTATGAAACGGGGTTGGCTGTCCACCTCCTTCCTGGTTTTGGTTGGTGTGCCGAGCTCCTCATCCCTCTGGCAACATTGACAAACAAGTTCGAAATTCTCATGGTCCTCATATTTTTCCCGCAGCACACCCTTCCGCTTGCGTTCGCCATCTTTCCCACTGTTTTATAGGTCCAATGGAAAAACGCCTTTCAAAGATTTACTACAGCCCGAAAGGTTATTGGAAAGGGTTTTCCACCGTGATAAAATTAGCCCAAGCCGCAAAGGTTTCGAAAAATGTTGCGAAACAATGGTTGCAAAAGCAGGCGCTTTGGCAGATCTTTCTTCCCGCGCCGCGGCGCATTCCTCGGCCGAAGTTTGACGTGCACCAACGCGGTGCACTAAGCCGACCTGCTCTTCATGCCGCATGACAAGGTGGGGTACAAAACGTTCGCGCTGACTGTTGTCGACGTGGCCAGCCGCTTCAAGGCAGCTGAGCCCCTGACCTCGAAAAATTCTGACGTAGTGGCCCAGGCCTTTGAGAAGATTTACAAGCGCGGGCCTCTCAAATGGCCAAAACTGCTGCAGGTGGACCCGGGGCGTGAGTTCATGGGGGCTGTTTCCAGAGTCATGGAGGCGCATGGAACGGGCATTCGCCGTGGGCATGTCGAAATTCACCGCGACCAGGCGATTGTGTAACGTTTCAACCGCACGCTTGCCGAGCGGTTGTTCGGGCACCAGTACGCAGTCGAAATGTGGCTGCCGGAGGGTGTGCGGTCTGTTGTGTGGGTGGCAAGGCTTCCCAGGGTTGTTGCTGCTCTCAACAACCAAACCACGCGGCTGACAGGGTTGGAGCCCGCAGTTGCAATCCGAAAACAAACTGTTTTTGCCAACCCGTCGACTCCTTATTCGAGACCCGTGGGCACGGCCGACAAAACGTTTCCCCCAGCGCGCGTGTCCGCTATCTTTTCCAACCCGGTGAGTTGGCGGGGGGCGCACGAAGAGCCACAAACCCCGTTTGGTCTTTGAAAGTGTTCTAGGTTGAAAGGGTCATGACGAAACCACATCAGCCGGTGATGTTCTGGTTGCGCGATGGGCCCCAGTGCAGTTTCGTGCGTGAAGAGCTGATGGTTGTTCCACCCAATACCGAGCTCCCTTCTGTCAGGCCTGGCTAACTCCCATCTTGCGCAACTCTGGTTTCGCAAAGTGAGCAAAAGGGCTACTATTCCAAGGCAAATCTAACTTGAAATGTGAAACTCAATCGGCTCAGTGTCATTCCATCCGTCAAGACCCACTGTTTGTCGTAATACGCGCTCAATCCCAGTTTGTGTTGCTCGTATGTCATCATTTGTCCGTTCTTCATCCGGAAACCTCTGTTGATGGCCTTGTCTTCTTCCCCACCCAACGCGGCTTTGAACCTTGCCCAGGCCAGCCGGTTCTGCGCTTTGGTCATTCCTTTCGTGGTGAGTTTGTCTGCCACAGTGTCTGTTGCGAAACGCGCGCCCGGAGCGAAGGGGGGCGCTCGATGCCATTTTGCCGCAATTCGCTTCTCCAGCTCACATACCAACTTTGCCTTGGCCGCAGACAGGCGAATCATGCGCTTGCCCGCGCATTCGCGCTGAAACAACTCTTCACCCCACGCTGTGGGGTTTTGGTGAAGTCTGGCTTTTCCTTGTCTTGGTCCTCCATCAACTTGACCAGCTCCTTCTCCGTGAAATAGTGTTTCTGGTCAACTACGTTCACGAAGTAACACTTCGAGGAAAGCGCGATCATTCACACATTCCAACTTGAAAATCCCGGCAGTCCGTTTCGTTTCGCTGCTCAACGACAGCCAGTGGTGCTTTTCTCTTTCAAACCGCGCTCGCAGTTCTGGCCTGACCATGTCTTCGAAACGCGGGGAGCTGGTGGCCATGTACAAACTGTCGGTGTCCATCTGGATCACCTCGAAATCCCGCCGGTCCACGAACGCGTCCAGGAAATCGTAGTAGAACTCCAACATCCGCAGTTTTGCCAGCTGATACACCGCGATGCCAATCTAGAACGGACGGTTGATCATGATCTGTCGTTTGCGGGTCTCGATTTCAAACGCGTCGCGGCCAGGTCGAGGTTCTTGAAGAAGGGGCTTCTGAGTGCTCTGTCGACTGATTTCCTTTCTTGGGAGTATTTCACGTTGGTTTGGTTTTTTTTGATTTCGATCAGCTTGCCGTAAGCGCTGTTGCCGAGCAGTTTGAAAGCATCCGTCAACAAAGCCTTGTCCCTGTCCTTGTCCCCTTCTTTCTTGCTTCTTTGACTTCGTCGACAAACCAGTCAAAGGGTTTTCGAGGGGTGTAATTAATGCTGCGGTAAACGGCTGTGATGACCGCCCTGTCTCAGATACCAGATCAACAGCGGAGCATACAACAGGGTTTTCGCTGCTTTCAAAGCGCCAACCAACCGTTTTCCATTTCCCCGATTTCGCTTGGTCTTTGCCATGTATTCTTTCATGTGGGTGGGCACCGCCTCGTCGGGGTATCTTTGTTGAGAAAGAATGGGCACATTTCCTGAAACTTGGGTCACAGCCGTTGAGGAATTTCAATGTCAACCTCAGCGAAGCCAAACCAATTTTTTTGTCATGAGCTTTCTTGTGAAATTGACAGTTTCCTTCAGGATTTGTTGTTGGGCTGATGGGGTTTTTTCTTGATCAAAGGCTTTGAAATGGCGCACCTCTCCCTTTCCACAGGGCATTTCTTGCGCCATCGTGGAAAGATACAAAGCGTTGGCGTCGTACCCAAGGATGGCCTCACATTTCTTTGGGTTTTCAACCTGATGATCGCGGATCAAAGTTTCTCCTGCTGCGTGGAAACGGGTGAACACGATGCTGGGACCTCCGACAACCGCGCCTTTCAACACTGTGTATTCTTCCTCACCCGGGTTCCACAACCCAGGGTTTCATTTTTCTTTTACAAGTTCTCCGATCGCTCCGTCGAGGATATAACGAAGGCTGACACCAGGAATGGAAACGGCGTTTTTCAACATGTCGATGTTTTTCTCTGCATAAAACTCTTTCATTTTGCTGATCGCTTCAATGCCCGGCCGCACATCCAGATTGTTGTAGAAGCGCAACCAATCTGAAAAGGTTTTCATCCCTTCCTCGCGAAACAACTTCTTGCACTCTTCCCATTCGCTCCGCGTCAGAAAAAAACTTCTCTCTCAGCTTTGAATACCAGTGGGAATAATCGGTGAGACATGGAAAATCGAGCTTTTCGGGTGAATCAAACCATTCATATGGCAACCGCGATTTCAGAGCCGCACATTTGTAAGCTTTCACCCAGGCGTCGTAACCTGTTCCCGGGCCAAGATAGTTGATGATGTCGAGAAATATCATTCCTGGCGTCCTGATGAACATGATTTTGTTGGCGGACTTTGCAAATTGGAGATCCCCTTCTTCATAAGTCATCCTTTCCACGAAATACTAAATATCATGTTCAGGTCGTATTTTCCACTGTTGAAACCAAGCACGGGAACTTGGTAACACTAGTCAAAAAGACTTAGCCTTGCGCTTTTTGGCAAATATTTCATGTCATCTGGGAGAAAGGTTTGTTCCACATTTTCTCTGATTCTTTTTGCTCTCACCTCCAATTCTTCCGCAAACGCTTCAATAAACTTTTCTGGGTCTTTTTCTTGAAGGTGGGTAATATTGTTTTGGAAATTGTCTCCAACCGAGACAGAAATTGGGATATGCGCGTTTTCGAAACGAAGATCGGTGATTGCTTGGATTTTTTCGTTCTGCCTCATGATCGCTTCGAAATCGAAGAAGGTAAAAAGGGGTAAATCGGGTTTTTGTTTTCTGGCATTTGCATCTGCTGTTCAAACGTCTCCACATCACAATCACATTCCCACTTTTCAATCACTTCAAACTCCTTTTCCACCAGTTTAGCTGTGTTTTTTTGTGTTTCTTGGAAAAGCTCTGTCGGCGTTTTTCCTTTCTTTATTGGTTTGTCGAGTTTATAACGGTTGCAGTATGGGCAGCCGTGGTAAAAGCACCCGTGAAACTGGAAAATCTTTGTGAAAATCTGTGACCAACTGCTGAGCCAGTCCAATATAAGGGGTATCTTCTGTGTTGTTAACAGCAGTCAGGTTCTTTCCAGTGTAAATTTGCTGCTTCAAGATGTAACCAGTTTTGGCATCACCCATAGCCTAGACCTTGATGCCAAAACGATTTGGTTTGTTGGCAATAAATTGCCGAAATCCTACACGACCACGGTAAGGAATCATTTGCTCATCAATGACAAGCCATTGTGAGGATATCCATTCCCTTTCATACTTTGGGAGAAGCATGCTGAGGAACCTTCTTACTTTGTATAATTTGTCATAACCAGGTTGGCCTGGTTCAACAGCTGGTTTGTCTTCTTGTTCATCACAGAACTTCAAGTAACGCATACTTGCATTGAAGCGATTGCGTGACATAGCAGATAAGGCTAAATTTCTTTTGCAAGTACATTTCCACTAAGGGTAATTTAAGGATACACATAGCAAGACAAACACTAAAGAAAGCCTTCATTTCTGAAAGTTCATTTATTTCTCTCCATTGGGTTTTGTGTTTTTCTAGGTTAGCATTTCTCTTTGCTTCAGCGTTTTTATTTGTTTGAACTCTAATAAAATCAAACAAGTCATCACTCCAAAATAACTGAAGAAATGACGACGGAGTACAATTACCTCCCCATACTCTAACAGTACCTGATCTTTGATGAAACATGGGAATGGTGCTTGTGACATTCCCCTTTTGCCATTGTAAATTGAACTCAGGGCGTCGATTAGCACGCCTCTGTCTCGCAGTTCGCCTCCGTTGTTGGGCTTGCAGTTCAGGTGCTGCAGCCTCGGGTGTTTGCATAATTACATTATGCCTTGCCACACGAATTTCAGAGTCCTCCTCATCCACAAATGCGACTTCAGTAACATCATCACCAGAATTATTTTCGTCTTCGTCGCTGAAACCTGATCCCTGAGAGTCTGTTTCATCATTCTGCGATGATTCTTCCTCGGCTGCGATGTTAAACGCACTTCCATCGCGATCATTTGCGAAGCCATACACTCGATCATCATCGAACGATTCTTCCTCGGATTCTGAGCTTTCAAAATCACTCTCATTTTCGTCATTTTTGCTTGATCCCATTCTGACGATTCTTCATGTGTCACCCGAGCCGCCATTTAAATTTAACCGCGATCGAAAACCGTAAACAGAAAATATTTTGTTTTAAACTTTGCTAATTTTCTCAAATCTTCGCTCCTTCACCCGAAATTCTACGGGTGAAGCATATTTAGCATTTGCCTATTGTTTCTTACCCCCTCTAACCTAATATTTCATCATCTGGTTCAGTCCCCTTTGGCTGAGGACCGAAATATCGGTCTCTGGTAAGCTTTGAGTTAAGCAGGTTAAGTCGGGGAGGTCAGGCAGCAAATTTATTGAGAGGAACTCTTGCCGATGTAAGAACGTTTTACTGACTTGCCGGACACGGCTGACTCAATGAAGTTGCTTTTTTCCAGTTACATTCTGTGGCTAAATTAGTGAACTGACCGCTCCATGGAACAATGCCAGCGTAACTCAAGCGCTATATATTTCAAAAGTTTTGATGCACTAGAAGTACTCATCGGCCCGACAGCAAATGTCATGGGCGATAATTTCATTGGCTCTCGCAGAGAAACGCTCCTCCCGCATGGTGACATTTTGTTTCTTGTTTTCTTTAATGATATTTATTTGTCGCCAGTTCGTAAAGCAGAGAGGTGGCCGTTCAAGTGTCGTTCAAAAGCCAAGTTAATTGTATTTCTTAAAGGTAAGATATACTGCTGTACATGGTATGGAACAGTTGCGCTCGTGTTAATTATACTCGCATACGGTGAAGGTACTGAACTTAGAACTTTGGAATACTTTTCTTGGAATATGATTGGAGACAAGAATGAGCAGCTAGAGACGCGCCTCGTACGGTCTTTCAGGGAAATGAACTCACATATTTTCGAATCAAATATAAAAGTTTGTAATTTCGCCCACCCGTATACCCCTACATATAAGTATATTACCGTCATGATAAAGGCGTCATGACGATTCCGAAACGTCGAGCAACAAATCTGTCATAAATTAATGAGTTGTTGGGTGATAAAATCATGCAATAACAGTAACACTTTGCTTTTAATTTGTGGAACGCAGTGAAACACTAAAAACCTTAAGCTTCATGAAGACTGTACAGGTTGTCAACACTACTTTTTCCGCGTGCTTCGGATAGCAAGAGGCTAAATGTTCAAAAGCTTAACGAGAATAACAGGAAGCTAACTGTTCGAAGAAAACAGTTTTCAGTGCGTTTGAGAGCAGCATTGCTGGGGTTTGGAATGTATCAGTAATGTAACAAGAGGCTACAATTAGCCCAAACTCGTGCCTACAAAAATACAGTGTGTATGGATGTGCCGGGATACGCTGCTCCATATAAACTCAGTATAACAGATGAGGAGGAAATAGTGATTTATGCAAAAACATGTTGGATACGTGCTGTGGCAATTTTCTTGACATGATAATAATAATAATAATGATGATGATGATGATGATGATGATGATGATGATGATGATGATGATGATGATGATGATAATAATAATAACAATAATAATCACTTTATTTAATTCTCAAATCTACCTAGCCGAGCACAGATGCTCTGCTAATTGGGGAGACTAAATCAAATCAACTGTAAATAAATCAAATCAAATCAAATGCTGGTTTTTGGGGAGAGGGGAAAACCTGAGTACCCGGAGAAAAACCTCTCGGAGCAGAATAGAGAACCAACAAACTCAGCCCACTTATGACGCCGAGTCCGGGAACCGAACCCGGGCCACATTGGTGGAAGGTGAGTGCTCTCACCATTGCGCCATCCCTGCTCCCTCATGGCTATTCACGAGTGAGGATGTCTTTCTGGCCGTTCTAAATAAATCAAATGAAATCAAATGTTGGTTTTTTGGGAGAGGGGAAAACCGGAGTACCCGGAGAAAAACCTCTCGGAGCAGAGTAGAGAACCAACAAACTCAGCCCACTTATGACGCCGAGTCCGGGAATCGAACCCGGGACACATTGGTGGAAGGCGAGCGCTCTCACCACTGCGCCAACTCTAATAATAATAATAATAATAATAATAATAATAATAATAATAATAATGATGATGATGATGATGATGATGATGATGATAATAATAAAAATAATAATAATAAAAAATACAAATAATAATGATAATGATAAAAAACACAATACGTGACCTTCTGTTAATACGTTAATACTTCTGTGCAGTGGCGCGTGTGACACGTGATGATGATTAAGCCCTTTTTTTAGCAGGCTGCGTGCTGGACACGTGCGGTAACCAAATCGCGACACGAAGACGAAAGAAAATAGTGTATTTATGCAAAACATGTTGGACACGTGCCGTGGCCAATTCCTGACATCATCATCATCATCATCATAATAATAATAATAATAATAATAATAATAATAATAATAATAATAATAATAATAATAAAAAACACAGCCAAATCACAGAGCCGAGACTCGAGATATGGTCACAGAAACTTTAAAAATTACTCATCGAAGCATCTCTTGTAGAAAAAGAATGTAAAAGAACCAAATTTGAGCTTTGAAAACATCTTACAACCTTCTGTGTAGTGTTGCAAGAAGCCACTCACGTTACGTGCACAAGACGTGACCTTCTGTTAACCCCTTATGCGCAGTGGCGCGTGCGACACGTGATGATGAATAAACCCTTTTTTGGCAGTGCTGCGTGCTGGACACGTGCGCTGACCCAATCGCGACACGAAGACGAAAAATAATAATAAAAAGATTCAGAGCCGAATCCTAGACTCGTCGCCTTTCAGGCACGAGTAACAAGAGGCTACAATTAGCCTAAACTCGTGCCTGCAAAAATACAGTGTTTATGGATTTGCAAGGATACAAGAGAAAATAATAATGATAACGATAAAAAGCAGAGCCAAATCACAGAGCCGAGACTCGACATATGGTCACAGAAACCTTCAAAATTACTCATTGAAGCATCTCGTGCTGAAAATTTGAAAACATCTTCAGTGATCAGTCAACCTTCCGTGCTGAGTTGCATGAGCCCACTCACGCTACGTGCTGACCGACCCTCTGTTAACCAACCTCGTTTCCAACCCCTTCTGTGCATTGGCGCATGGTGGACACGTGTGCTGACCCAATCGCGACACCAAGACGAAAAATAATACAAAGATTCAGAGCCGAATCCTAGACTCGTCGCCTTTCAGGCACGAGTAATAAAAAGAAACGAGTGACGAGGAAAACCGTGTATCGAAATGATTTCACATGTTTTAAGATCGCAACGGAATGTAGAATATTCATCCGTCACTTAGCGGATGGTGAAGAAGCTGCTTTTAATTTTCACAAGGATTTTTAGTCGGGGCCACTGTATCCGCCTTTCGAAGTTGAAGCCGGAAGTGCTTGTTCTACTCGTACGTGCTTACCAAAAATGCTTTTAAGTGTATCTCTTCAGTGTCGCAAAAGTTGTTCGATTCAGTGCGGAAAACTAACTCGATATATCATAAGCTTAGATTTGGATCCATGCCAAGAGCGGTCAATCATGCGATACATGTTGCAGGGCGGACGCCTGCCTTGCATTAATGAACAGGCAGCTTCGTCAACGTTTAAGCAGGGCTTTAACTGGCGGAGAAGATAATCTATGCAACGATCAATGAATTGAGGTAGGCATTATTAAAGGATTATGCCTTTCCATTGTAACATCGAAAATAAGGCAGTACACGGCAAGTCAACTTAATGGTGACCACTGAACTAAATTTATTCAATCTGGCTACAATGCTGCCTCTTCGAGTCTAAACTGAACCGCTAATGTACATGGAATAGTTGTGCTCGTCTTAATTAAACTAGTAGAAAAAATGCATGGACAAAGATTTCTGGAATCCAAGCATGAGTCGCTTGAGAAGTCAGGTAACTGATATCCACATATTTACGTATGAAATGTAAAGGTCAGTTGCAATTTTGCGGAATGTCGCTTTTTTTAGTGTCACCCGTTTTATATTATTATAAATGAGTTTGTAGGTGATAAAATCATCCAGGTGTGGTAAAATTTTGCGTTAGTCGAACGTATAACGAGCAAAGACTGCACAGGTTTGCCAGCGCTAACTTTTTTCCGTGTGCACGCTTTAAATAACAAGAGGCTCAATGTTCAAAGATCGAAAACAGTATTCTTTGATTGAACCTGACGTCACGACGGCCATGTCGGTGGAAAGAACAATAGCGAAAAAGTCTTTCGGGAATTTGACTGTATTATTATGCAAACTTTGTTTATTGTTTTGGCACCATCATGGCCGTCTTATCACGTGAGTGCAATCAAAGAATAATGAGAATAACAGGAGGTTAAACAGTTCAGTGAGTTTGAGAGCATCAAGGTAGGCTTTTGGAATATATAATGTATGCCACTGGGAAAGAGCACTTAAAGGAAATGAGTGACGAGGAAAACCATGTATCCCGAAATCATTTCACATATTTTGAGATCGCAACGGAATGTAGACTGATCAAGTTAATCACTAAGCGGATAGTGGAGGACCTGGTTTCATGATCATTTTCAGTAGGCTTTTTACTGCGGAAATAAATGACACTGGCTAATATCTCTGGTAATTACTCTGGCTGTTTATGAGTCTCGAATATTTTAATCAGTTGTTTTGCGATAGGACACTCAACATGCAAAGAGTTCACAGCTATCATTTGGTTGAGTTGATGAAACTTTTTTTTCCCCTTGTAATGCCTAAATTAGAGGGCAAAAATTAAACAACAAAAAAGTGGAATGAGGGAAAGCAGGATCTAGAGGAGAGGTAGCCCTGGATCCGTCCCTGGGAAAAAAAACATCTGCGCACCTATTTACAATAAATAATAAATAAATTTATTAAAGGGCCCTGAATGGCTGACCCTACAGTTAGAAGCGTAATCAAGGTACATAACGGGTAAGCTTGATACAATGATAACAACAACTTGAGGTTCCTTTCTTTTAGATCAAAGGCTTTACCATACTGAAACTGTTTCTGAAATGGAAAGGAGTGGGCTAGCAGAGAAGGTTGAAGGTATGGTTCATTTCTCTATATGCAACAGTCTAGAAGAGGCTCGTGTTTTTGATAGCGCTTCAATTATCCGAATGATTTCTATTATGATCTACTCAGGGTGGCGGGATAAGAAGACTATCTCGTTGAACTTCTTGTTTACTAGCCGGTTGAACAAACAAAGAAGCAAAGAAACAAACAAATAAAAATATTTATAGGGATAGTATGCATTACAACTATCAAAATTTCGGACAGGAATCCATCATTTTGCCAGAAAATGAGGCCCGATTGAAAATGGTTTTCAGGCTCTGGTTTTTCTTCTTTATCCTTTGTTTTCTGAATACAGTTATGATTCTTCTCCTTTTTAACTCTTAAATGGCGCAAGCGCAATCAATGAGTAAAGTGATTGCGGAGAAAGCGGTTGGTTGCTCACTCACTGGATGAATCATAATACACTTTGTGTGAGGGCCTATTCACATGGCGCTGGGGAATCCAGGAAGGTGAGGTACCCCACCTACCCGTGGTAAAAAACGCTGGCCTTCACACATGTAACATGTAATTGGAATTATTCATAAGTTCTAGGGCGAAGAAGATTAATAAAATACTCCAAAAACGTGAACTCGGACTTTTGGTTTGGCGGGCGTATGCCTCACTAGTGCGCCATCTGGACCACACTTCGTTCTAGTTAGATATAGGATATAGGAACTTGCGGTATTTCCTCGTCGGTTATTTAAAATTTCGGCCTAAATTGGGGGCGCTTATTGAGGAGGGCTCTTAATCAAGGGGGCGCTTATGAAGTTTTTCTTATAACTAACTGTAACTCTATGCTAAGAAACAAAACAAAAATCAAAACTGAAATTTAGATTAAAAGTATGTAGTTGTTTGTAGACAGGATATAGGGCTCCATTAAAATCAACATTTTATTTGACCAAATTGGAACACTAAATATTTCATGAAATAAATAATAGGAATAAACAAAAGTAACACATTGGATCTTCAAATTGACCATGCACAAAAATAGACCCAAGCAGGGCATTTCAAAGTGGTCATGTTGCCAATAAAATCAAATAATAAATCAGTAAATAGCTGACCCTTTTCTTAAAAACAGTTACTTATTGCAGCAATTAAATGTGAGTGTTTTTATAAAGAAACAACAAGCTATTACTGGGAGTTTACATGTCTAGCATAAATTGGGTATAGCTTTTCTGAAATTTTCTCCGCAAAATAGTTTAAAATATTGCGCTTTTTAACCCTTTAAGCCCCAAGAGAAATGCCAAGTTTTTCTAAATCGGTAACTATGAACCAGGAGACCACATGTGATATACCATTTGAAAGGTATTTTCTGGGGTATGCTATAAATCACACTAAAAGAAATGGAGGAGGCCACAGATTGGATTGACAAGTTCCCAAAATGAAAAAATGAAAACGTTAAAAATTTTCCTGTTCCTTGTACACACTGGGTATCCCCCTAAACTATAGCTTAATTTGCAGCTCTCAATGCATTGCTTGTTGTCATATATTAACTTGGTCGAAAAAGTACAAAGACAAAAAGTTCCAAAAGTTGCAGGGGTGGTAAATCAAGTCTTGTATAGGAGTGGGCATCATATTATGCCTTCATTGTTGAGATCTTTCCAATATCTTTTAGTTGTGCAAATTTCATGCAAATTGACTGAATATTGAGCATGTAATTGCATCTTGTGCCATATGGCACTATCGGGGCTTAAAGGGTTAAAAACACAAGGAGTCCGGATATTTAAAATTCAAGCAACGGTTTTGCTTTTCACTGCCGCCAATCATCATACTGTACGTGTCAGAAAACGAAAAAGATGAGTTCAAAGATGTCGAAAGGTCCGTAACGTTCGTGGGCAGTGATTAATGGATTTCGATCCGCTTCGTAGATTTCTCTTTTTCCAATTCGTTGGTCGCCGCCTAAATAATGATTGACGGCAGCAATAAGGGAACCTCCTTTTTCAGTCAGAACGTGGTTAAAAAAGATCGAAAAAAAAATTGTTTACAGGAAAGTGTTGTTCGAAAAAAATGTTTGAGGAGGCGCATAAAAAAAATTTAAAAGTTTGCAGAAAATGTTTGATACCCCTCTCCAGAAAAATAATGGTCCATCCCTAATGCACCCAAAAGAACTCTACAAGCACAGGGAGGAGATAAAGAAATAATTGGAAGGGACTAACGATTGGGTATCAGTTATGGTTATGTTTTTTAAAAAGGTTCTTGACTCCTCATAAAATATTATATAAATAAATCAAGACACTTTTATGACCCCCCCCCCCCCTCCCCCCACTTTGTTTTTACACAGATTATAGGAGCACTGCCACCGGATTTTTGCTGTTTTTGGTTCAATTCTGCCAAAATTACTGCCTTTTACCTGTTATTGTCCAAAAAATGCTCCTACATAATCAGCAAGGTGAATTCCAATGAAATTTTAGCAGGAAGAGCTAACCATGATAACTTTTTGGGTGATTTTTCAATGCATAGCTTGAAATTTTGAAAAAACTGGCAAGTTTTTTCAAATTTCAATTCATTTCTATCCTCGTCATCTTACATGTAGATGGAATACAGAAGTTTATAGTGTCAATGCAGTACTACAGTCTTTGGCAACAAAACTAGACCATTATTTTGAGGTTTCCACTGATGCATTAGCAGTTTTAAGCTTTTTAAAGTGATAGTACAATAGCGTGACACTGCCCCTTTAAAAATCTGACATAGTTGTTTCTATGAAATGCTTAAAAATAAGCATTTTAACTGAAATGACTGATTTTTATCCATATAGCTAATTTGTCCGGAAAATGGTATAACGAGCTAGGATCAGAAATGATAATCGAGCAGTCGGATGACGGATCACTGGCGGGCGCCTATATGAACAATGCTCCGGACTCGCCTGCCGTCAAAGAGAAGGTGATAGGCAGCTGTGGAAATGGCATTCCAGCCACCCTTGGCTTCGTCGTCAACTTTGAGGTAAACCCTTAACATTTTTGCTTCGTAATGTGCTTTTTCCTGATCTCATATACGAAAGCCAGATCACTGATGCTTCGGGCAACCTTTAAGAAAAAGATGATGCAACTCTCCCCTTCTTCAAAACGTAAATCATTTCCACGTAACATAGCGCGTCAACAATTTTTAACGAAGAAAAGATTTGCCACAGAAATGTGTGGCGTTATAAGTCGTTGGTGTGCTACGTTACACGGGGATAGTTCCACCAGATAACATTGCTATTAGTATGTGAGAATGAATTTATGAAAATCATATATTTGAAACTGCAGATTAAAGAATGAGTATGTGAATTGATCATCGCTGTTGTGAACACTACTTAAGCAGTCGTGAGAATAAAGCCTGAAAAAAATTCAGGCTTGTACGGGGTTTGAACCCATGACCGCCTCTGCGATACAGCTGCAGTGCTCTACCAACTGAGCTAACAAACCAACTGGGAGGTATTCGTTTAGTCACTGTCAGGCTAACAAGTTGTGCCCGTGACGCTAATGACGCGTTCAGTTAGCCTTTTTAGTGATGATATGAACCTGGTGAAAAGTCACTATGCACACAATTCGCCGTTGTATCAATACTTGTCAGGATTATTTCCCGGGCTATTTCGTAGGATTAGTCCATTCTTTCTCTCGTGTACTTTAACACGAGTTTATGAGAATTGACGAGAAATTATTTGCTGATCATCTGAAACTAGCTGTGGTCACACTAGAGACTTTTACCTAGGGAAACTTGACTTGTTGACAGTTTACCTAGGGAAACCTGAAATTTTGCAATGTGATCGATTTTTCTCGAGGTAAATTACCTAGGGGAATTTTTTTCTGAGTGAACTTGAACATGTCAAGCGAACAATAGAATTCCCCTTGACAGTGTGACCTTTTCACCTAGGTTAATTGAAACCCGACATAAATTTACCTCGGGAAATTTTACTTAGGTAAATCCTTTTTCCCTAGGTAAAAGTCTCTAGTATGACCACAACTACTATATCACCGCAGCAACTCACCATAGATGGCAATTATCATTACTACTAGTATTATATAAGAGAAGTTAAAGATATTGTGCATCAAATGGGAACTCGGAAAAAAATCCGAGCCCCATCTGGGGCTCGGATTTTTTTCCGAGTTCCCATTTGATGCACAATATCTTTAACTTCTACTAGTATTATTGTTCAATTATTATCATCTTACTATTTTTTCAAATTAAGGGAGGAAAGTTCACTACGGCTTGGTCGGGTCAATATTACCAAGACAGCAAAGATGGAGAAGTACTGCTGACCACATGGCTTATGACAGCTAATGTGTCAAATGCAGATGAATACTGGGGGGCGACCAGTGTTGGCAAAGATCGCTTTACAAGGATGCCACAGAAGCCCCGGGGACGAAAATTACACATGAAGTTGTAAACAAATCCTCCTGGTTAAAGGTTGCCGACTCTTTCAGTAATAAAGGCTTACAAATTGGCTAGTATAATCAAATTGCATGATTTTGTTACAATGCGGCACAAATGTACTTTTCAGTAGTAATACCTACCAAATTTGAACACGAAGAAAATTGAAAATAAAATCAGGACATCGATAGCCACATGCTTGCTAGAAAAAGAAAAAGTGATTTGTATCCTAACCAGAGTTACCAGCGACATTTCTGGTTTTGCTTGCAGGCGATTTTCTCGACAATCCAAACTTACTTTTACTGCTTTGATAAGACCATTTCAGTTTGAGAAAGGTTTCGCTGAAGTTACCCAGAGTTTTAAAAAGAACTAAAGAAACTAACAAACAAAAACAAGCAACGAGGTCTATTGGTTACCATGATGAATCCGTCTTATTGTCGATTTCTCTGTTTTTAACACATATGGGTTATTGACCAAGCGTGAGGTCAAGATGGCGGGATATTGGCCAAGTTCTTTTTTTGCGTGTTTATGGACCGAGACGAAGTCGAGATCCATAAACACGCAAAAAAAGTACGAGGCCAATATCCCGCCATCTTGACCGAACAAGCTTGGTCAATAAAGGATTTATTATATGACTCAAAGGACGCCATTAAAAGAAAGTAAAACGCGGGACGAACGGGCTATCCCGAGCGGTCAAGATGGCTCAATCTTGACCTCGCGGGTAGCCAATCACAGCAGGAGAATTGATTCATCTTGACCGCTGAAAGAACCAGTCATATAATAAGTTGTGATACGTGCTCCAACATGGTGGGTATTACTACCAAAAAATCCAATCGTACCAACCTCAGTTGATTTAAAAACCACGCACGTTAGTTAAAATTTAAACTACTGAACTATATATGCAAGTAACAATGCCTCCTGTCGACAAGGAAAAATAAACAAAATGCAAGTACTCGTTGTCTCCAATTCTCGCGTTTACCGTCGTGATTGCAATTCAAAGGCGAAGTTTATCTCTGCCGCATCAACTGCAAATTACGTGCTCCTAAATTAACTTATCCGGCTAGTTTATGGCCATACCCCACCATTACACCACAGGACGCGTCAACTGAAGGCGGTTCTTACAGGTCATCATCGAAAAAGCCAGGGTACAGAAACAGCAAAGAAATGCAAAAGCTCTGTTGCGTAGAACAAAGCCCACGGTTTGCAAGAGAATCGAGAGGAGGTTGCAATTGAAATTTGACCATGGGTGCGGTCTCAGTGACATCTTTCAAGTTCACTTAGTTCCTACACCTGATATTGAACGGAGGCTAGCCTGAGAGCGGAGCTTTGAACAACCCTGGCCTGCATACAGTCGCTGAACCCCTCTTTTAGTACTGAATCACTCCCACATGTTTATCTTTAACTGTTGAAGAAAGTCCCATAATTTATAATGGTAATTGAACTAAGTGGAGTGCAATTTAATTTGGTCTGAAATCTTACGCGTGATATCAAAATCGAACAAACGCGCAGCGCGAGATCGATTTAAAATCACACCTATGATTTCAGTCGTAAATTACAAGACACGAAGTTAAATTACCACGTTATTACACCCATTTTGATATCACACAGATCTTTTTTGCACTTAAATTTTGATTGTTTAAAAAAGGATGTGATTTAGAGCAAGAAAAAGTGCTGTTCGTGAATAAATTGCACTGTTGAGAGCCAATCAGATTGCTAGGATCACCAGTGATTTCAAAATGGGTATAATAAAGCTTGGAGTTACATTTCTGAGCTCGAGGTGGTGCGTTCTTGAAACGGCTTGTTTCTTCAGTCTTAAGATAGTGCAAATGATAAACGTTTAAGCCAACTACATCGTGTGTGCTTTAATTTATCGATAGGGAGAAAGCCACTAATCCGAGAATCATACAAGAAATATGCAAAGTGCTACCCTCGAACATCTATATGTTGTGATAAAAAGCAGCGTCAGTGGTCACTAATGGCAAAATAAGGGCCGGGAAGAAGAAGTTGAAAAAAGGAAAAGAGAAAACAAGACAAGAGAAACATACAGTTTTACGTAAGCTACTTGAATTACTGCTTCATACCCCCAAATTGAAACCAATCCGGCGACACACTATATGTAGACTGCAGTGCCGCTTTTTTTGACAGGCGACAGCAGGATAGAAAGTTTGTTGGTGTATTACGTTGCCATCTTGGATTTTCAAACATTGGAGAGTTGAAGCGCATCAAAGGGGCGGAAAAAGGAAGACTTCAGACTTCCAATGCCATTATACAAATACATCTCCTGATCATCAAACCTTTATTATGTGTTCTGAGCGAGGGCAAATGAGATGCGGATCAGTGTACGTTTTGTCATCTTTTAGAGAGCAAATGCTCCATTTTACACGATACAAGGCCAGGTCGCGAGAAAACTACAGACTACCATCATAACTGAAAGAGAAACACAAGTCATCTCCAGGACGCTCACTGTTCAAAAGTCTTAAAGTTCATTGGAATTCTTTAATTTCTACCCTAGCCATTTTCCTCAGCTTACTAACTAATACTTCCAGTGTTCATTTCTAATAAAGTTCAACGAAACTTAATTAACTGCCTTTATCTGTTTGCGTAGGTTTCCGTCGGGTTAATGGAATATAACGTTTGAGTTGTTGAATTGATACTAGAGCTAGCTGGTGTCCTAACTCTTGTGGTAACCTTACCGACAACATTCACTTGCTTAGTCAGTTCAAGGGATTTAGCTTCACACAGGTATCCTGTTAGAGGCCTAGCGACATAATTAATGAAAATCCCTAAGCCATTTAGTAACGTATATCGAGACAATCTGCAAACATCTCCGTCACCTTCCGAACATTCACTGTCTCGTTTCATTAGTTCTTAGATATCGCTATGTTTCAAGGCCCGTCAGACGGGCCGGAATGGTTATTCAAAAGATGCCAGCCATGGTTTTCTGGAAGAATTTCTGTTGAAGCAGTGCCGGTCTCCCTTTCTTTTTGCAAGGCTAAGAAACTTCACTAGCTCACAGAAAAGAGAATAGTATCGCAGTCTCGCCGCATCGCAATAACCTGAATTTACCATTCGCCACCACTATGAGGGATCTACACCACTCTCCACATTCCGTGGAATTTTTATCGATTACTCCTAATTTCGACTTCCTTTGCTCATCGGTAATGATAAATTTGAAACCCAGTTGAATTTTTCATGACTTTTCTATTCTATTTTTTAAGTAACCTTTAAGAATTGTCCTAACTTTTCCATGGTCGTGTGGACTCTATTTAAGGCAATAACTAAATTTATGAAACACCGACCTAGGACGGCAAATGCGCAATTCTACTGATTAAATTAAACGTCATACTGAACTATCTCAGATAGTCAATGGTCGAAGCCGCAATGTCACTGGTAAGAATTATGTTGATTTTCTGGCAGTTATTACCTAAATGTCTTTTTTATTTCAACTGTAATCATGTTGGTTGTCCAGTAATAAGAAAAATAGAACACTGATAGAAAATAAAATAATCAGTGGGCTCCAGTGAAATTACTTTATCTGTATGATACAGCTAAGTTCTGGGCCCTTATCGCAGTTCTATGGCATAACCTTCACGGATGTGGTATCTTTTCCATACATTCTATGTTTTTCACACACCCAAATGGCTCCAATCCCATTCCGAGGTTCTTGTCGTAGGCCGCCGAAGTCATCTTTCGTTCCTAACACTGATAGTTTTTCCCTCAGATACGCGTACTTTTCACCGCCCAGCTGATAACCAACTCCTACACCAGACAACTCGCCGCTGAGACCCTTGGGTTCGTGAATGGAGCCGGCACTCTCCTGGAATCCCTTCAGAAAGTCGTCCATCTGTGAAATTAATCATCTCATCAGAGCACATCGCAGTTGTACCATAAACGCCTTTTAAATTCTCAAATAGGCTTGCGGCACACTGAGAAAAAGTCTTAAGCGGCTAATGGACAACATTTCCAACTGAACTAGAACGTAGCTACACTGTTTTGTTATCAGTATACAAATAGCCCATTTTACATTGGGGTGTTCAGAGTGACCTGGCCTTTGAGTGGAAGCGAGGCTGTAGGTGACCCTGTTTTGATACAAACCTTTCTGTCTTTCTTGTGTAAATGTGGACTACTTAGCATAAGAACATGAGAAAAGCAGTGAGGTCTGTATCAAAACAAGGTCACCGCCAGCCTCGTTTCCATAGGGCTAGGTCACTAAGCATGAAATTGTAAAATGGGCTATTGCTTGCTTTCATTGTCGCTTGCATTGAGATGCCTGCAGACAGAAACGTGTTACGGATGTACCCTTCTTCTGTACTCGTGTGAACCCTGGTCGGTCTTTCTTTAGTATACTACATCTTTTCAATTGCAGACGAATTCACTTGTAGCTAATACAAACCCCCTTGAACACTTTCGTCCACGGAACAGCGCACAGCATCGCCCCGCTCAGACCAAAAACACCAAGCACGTTGCTGACGGTTTCTTCAACATCTTTTTCACCAAAGAGGCCCATCGCCGCAGCCAAACTATGGACAGACGACCAGCAAAGGAGAAGCTGAAAAGAAACGATTAAAACGTTGGATAACAACTGAAACAGCCTGATGACATTAAGTAGGTTTATGGTTCATGCAAATGCGCACTTAACTTTACGAGTAACTGTACTTTACAAATACAAACGTACTGGAACAAATGCATTGGTGGATGAGGCGAAGAAATAGCGACAGTTTTGCATTTTTTAAAATTGTGTACTTAGTCTTGCTACCCAAACAGGAAAAAGAAGAAGAAGTGATGGCCCGGTATACTTGGCGAACCAGGGGCACGTAGTCAAGCAAGGAGAAAAAAAAAATCATATTCACAGATGTAACCGGTACGAATCGTCGCGACTATGCCGGAGGGGTGAAGCCACAAGTTGTTGGAATTTGCCTCCACCTCAGTGGGAATCCGTTTGATGGGAAAGGCAACTGTATGTACTTATGACCAATGAAAATCTCGAAATTGCTGTGCCCACCTTCAACGTAAACCGCAAGAAGTCCGCACATTCGTTGATGAGTCCATCAGCTACACTGTTTTCAAGTCTGTAACCTCGATGCCTGCTATAGTCAAGGAAGTGCACCCCAGTTTCATCTCCATTTCCTTCACACAGCAGAAATAGCCTAAACTTTGGCTGCCCAAACGTTAAAAGCATTTTAATGGCATTAGTCTTGAGGATGGATCCCCTCTGAAACTCAGGTAGAAGGCATACGGTCCGCGGCACGTCGAACTAAAGGACACGAATATGAAAGAAGTACTTCAGAAACTCAAGAAGAAATTTCATTTGTTTATGTTGTGGTTCAATTTTATACTTGGTTTAAATTTTTTCTCCCTTTGTTTTTGGGTATTGTAATGTATGGTAATTTATATTAATCACTTTAAAACAAAGGGGAAAAAAATTCAAACCAAGGATAAAATTGAACCAATACATTTATAATAGGCCAATGATGTAAGCATTTCCATAACCTTAGAGGTAGGTGTTGGTTTAAAAAAATACTAGTATTTTAAACAGCGAGGGCTTATTGCTCGAATAGTAAACCACAGATTATTTAACATTAGTAATCTATGCAGTTGTTTACAGCCTTGTTTCTGAATTAGAATAAAAAAAGGCTTCAACACGAATCTGGGTACTTGATTAGATACGGACAACGTCCTTTCATCTATAAAACGCTTTTGTCTCTAAAAATGAAAAAAAAAAAAAAAAAAGAAAAAATTAACATACATTTTTCATGTCTGCAAAAACCTTAGTCATATTTTCAAACATCCCTTTGATCTCCTTTAAGAGCTTCGCCCCATGCCGCTCTTCTCGGTCACCAAAGTAGCGCATTAGGGGACGCAGCAGTGAGTCTGTTGTGGGAATGCCAGGTTTGGAGTACGGGCTCCCTGTAGTTGAAAGAAAAAAAGCCAACACATGATCGAAAACCAAAGTCACTGCCTTTACTATAAATCGGGTATGTCTGATAAATCCATTTCTGCTTCTTGTACTGCAGGGATACATTTGCACAAAAACGTTAACTTTAATAAGTGAGAACGAAACTACAGATGCAGCGAATATAAGTGGCCTTGTTTCAGTTACCATTCTGTGCACTTGGGGCTTGTCTAACAAACCTGTATCTTGAAGTCCGTGGAAGGGTTTCCAGTTCAGATCAATAGCAGCTCGTGTTTCTTTGAAACTATTCAGCAAGTCACCAACTGACAAGTTTGTGGCATGACATCTCCCACAGGCGAGCTCCATATCGCGTCTTGCTGGTGCATCTTGTACATCGGTAAAATCAACATAGTACCGCCGACAGACGCTGCACGATGTCTTTACACTGACTTCGAACGATGGGCGACGTTTTTCGCAACACCTTTGAAGGAAACTCACGGTAGCCTCTGCACCTCTTCTACAGACATCTTGACTGTTACCTCGCACGGTTACCCGCAGCTCTGTGACAGCCTTGTTGATCACAGAGGGACCACAATCAATGCGCGACTGATATTGATCGTTGAAAATCACGAAGGAGTATCTCCCAAGAGAGACATGGCTGAATTCTTCCAGAACACTTGCAGCGATATTACGGAAAATTGCGTGAAGGTTATAGAGCGGTACCATCAATATCAAATGCCTGTAGATCGTGTACCTGGACTCATCCACCAAACACCAACTCTCTTCTGGTATAACAGACAGATAAGGGACGATGTAAATTGTGCTGTTATCCATACTCTCCAAGGCCAGACCCTTTGAAATAAGCAAGTTTGCAACGCGGTGCTTGGGTGTATCTGTCGGTATGCAAGAGAGAAGGTGTACAATAAATCAGCAATGTAAAACGTTCACTTTAAAATTATTTATGAAGAAAAAAATGATCATTGCTAAAATATCTGCTGGATTTATGGAACCAAAATAGCACCTTTAAATTTTAGCTCCTGTTATTGTAGATTATCATGTTACTGCAAATTACCTTATTTTCTTGTTCTTAGTCAAAAGATCCAGTTGTAAGCTATACTTGAATTATTTTTAATTAATATTTGTAATTTGTGTTACTTTCCTTCTGTGCTTTTAACATCCTTTTGACCCACCCGACTCGACTAGCCTTTGCTACCTTCGGGTGGGTACTTTTTATCTGTCAAACGTTGTTGTTGTTGCAAATAAAACTGAAACTGAAGTGAGGTTCTTTGTAATGCTCATTTTGTGAATGATATATGAAATGAATCATATATGAACTGCGGAAATGAAATCAAATGAAGAATGATCCTCGCAGGAGGCGCCACGCAGCTCTCGGAACAGTTCACAGGATTGGCTGAGAAAACAATAAACAAACAACAGAAACAATGGACCCTAGCCCTGAAATAATGGAGCTGCGTGGTAATAAGAACCAATGAAATAAGAGGTTACTGAGAGGTGCGTGGCATCTGCCTCGCAGTTGTGAACGCAATTTATGCAATTGCGAAAAGAAGCCTGAAAAAAAAAATTTCAGGACTTCAACAGGGTTTGAACCCGTAACCTCGCGATTGCCGGTGCGATGCTCTATCCAACTGGGCTATGAAGCCACTGACGTTGGGAGCAGGTCAATTGTGGGTTCATATGTTCCCGTGAAAGAAATGAGTGTGAATGATATATGAAATAAATCATATATGAACTGCGGAAATGAAATCAAATGAAGAATGATCCTCGCAGTTATGAACGCAATTTATGCAATTGCGAAAAGAAGCCTGAAAAAAAAACTTCAGGACTTCAACGGGGTTTGAACCCCTTCATTTGATTTCATTTCCGCAGTTCATATATGATTCATTTCATATATCATTCACAGTCATTTATTTCACGGGAACATATGAACCCACAATTGACCTGCTCCCAACGTCAGTGGCTTCATAGCTCAGTTCGATAGAGCATCGCACCGGTAATCGCGAGGTCACAGGTTCAACCCCGTTGAAGCCCTGAAGTTTTTTTCAGGCTTCTTTTCGCAATTGCATAAATTGCGTTCACAACTGCGAGGATCATTCTTCATTTGAATGCTCATTTTCAGAGGAAGACCTAACTGGAAGGAGCCTGCGTAATTATACAACACATCAGAGTTCTTTAGCTAAGTTCTGTCGATTAAAAATATTATGAACAGTTTATTACAGATATTCTTAAACTTTATTTGTATAATAAAAACGCCGTTATTCATACCCAAGACATTTCTCTCTAATGCACCAAAATTGCTGAACTTGGCCATCTCAGTTAGATGCCTAGCAAGCCAGTATGGTTGCAAGATCAGGAAAATAGACTCTCCTGGAATGACTAGGGCCATCCCTATCATCTCAAGGTGTTTTGCTGCTTCCCTGTAAAGAGCCTCTCCTTGAATACCGCATTCTTCAGCAAGGCACCTGAAGGCAGTCTCCTCAAGAATTTCAACTCTGCCTTTCTTCTTCTCTTCAACTTTTAAAACAAGACGTTCAAATCGGTTCCACACGAGTCTCTGAAAGTTTCTCGATTCTTGTATCACCAACAGAACTTCATCTAGGAGCTTGCCAGGCTCTGCAGCGAAGGTGGTCCCAGCAAAAATGGATCGTTTTAACGATGGATTTACCTTCTGAAATGGCTCCAAATCGATCTCATTGGCGTACGTTGTACTGAGATTTACACCCAAAAGGATCACATTGGATAAAGGAGCCAACAGGGACAGCTGGTGCAGCCAAAAGGTAAAATTCTCCTCTGGAAGACTGCCACAGTTGGCATCCCAAAGGTAGATGTAAATTCCGCCTTCGGTCATAGAGGCCAGCTGCAGAGCCTCTTGAGTCGGCAAATCGGCGGTGATGCTGGGGACTCCCCATAATTCAATTCGTGAATCTCTTGCATTGATTGCTTGTTGAAGTACCCCGCCAACCGCTTTTAAGCACTCGATGTCAGAGCCAATCAGAGCGAGTTTACACCTTTGCACCACGACACCTTTTTCGGCATTCACTTGCAATGGGCTGCCAAGGACGTTCTGACCATTTCTTGATATGGAGACGTTGAAGGACCCTTCGCAATGAAGAACTACTGAAGCAACGTAAGCGTCTTCGGTAGCATTTGACCTCTTAATGGTACCTTTCGAGTGGATTTTACTTGGGACTTGGACGTTAAATGTCTCGGCGCGAAACTCCTGTTCATAAAACACAAAATATAATGCAAATTCATTTATCGGTAGTAACAACAGAACCGTGCATACTACTCTTTAACTACTCTTTATTATATGACTGGCTCTTTTAGCAGTCAAGATGAATCAATTCTCCTGCTGTGATTGGCTACCCGCGAGGTCAAAATGTAGTTCGTTCTTTTTTTGCGTGTTTATGGACCGAGACGAAGTCGGTCCATAAACACGCAAAAAAAAAGAACTTGGCCAATATCCCGTCACCTTGACCGAACAAGCTTGACCAATAACCCATATGTATTGTCCTGAATGAGGTCAATCGACACAGGAATGAACAAAATATGAGTGGAAGGTCTGCCGTTGCAAAGTTGATGAAGCGGTTTCCAAAAGGAAATAGGCAAATAAGATACGTGATTCTGAGAGAAAGTACATTTAGTAGTGGCTTACGTGCGGCTTTACAATCAATGACCAACAAAGCTAAGCTAAAATATGTATAACAAAATTGAAAAGGGTTTAAGTTCAAAGAAATTAAGAAATAAATCTAAAAAGACATCTATTTACAAAGGCCCGTTTGAATCGATCAGTTTTTACTTTAGGAAGTATAAAGTCATGACCCCTTTCTCTAAGAACCCTATAACATTTGGGAGGGAGCAAGTTATATAATACATGACCTGGACTGGTATTCGTTATATCAACACAAAAGGGAATGACGGATTCAATCCCGAAACATTCAAAATACTCGAATGATGGGAAAGTTAGGTTGGTCAGTTAGAACTTTAGCTACAGTAAATCAGAAAAAAAGTTCTTGCCTAGGGAGAATTTGTTCAAGCTTAGAGTGTGAAAACAATAATTGCATTCATACCATGCATGATCCACCGCCCTTGTTTCCATGCCTTGGGATAATCTCAACTTCGAATGGTTTTCCAACAATAGCAAGGTGATGTTCTACGATGCCAGCATCATTCATCATCATCTTGTACTCAGCTGGAGTCAAACGACTGTTTGTTTCTTGCTTTACTCGAGGTGCAAAATTAAACGGTGCTGAGGTTGAAGGCGTGTTCGATTGCTTCCTCTTCGTCTTTTCCCTTTTTGGTAAATCCAGTTGACCCCAGAAATACACCTAAATAGAACGAAAAAAATGTTCTATAATAAATCTGCAACATTTTATTTGTCGTCGTCGTCATCATCATCATCATCGTCATCGTCATCGTCATCGTCATCGTCATCGTCATCGTCATCGTCATCGTCATCGTCGTCGTCGTCGTCGTCATCATCATTATTTATAATAGCCCGTTTGGAGATCTTTACAACATAAAAGAGTCATTCGTTCTATGCCGCAAACGCCAATTTATCCTTTACTGGGAGAAAGGACATACTGGAGAAAGGCTCCCAAAGAGACCCCAACGAACATCCTTAACTTAGAATTAAACAGTAATTTTAGTATTAGTTTTAGTAATTTAATATACGGTTTTTATGTGTTAACCAGCAGTGTTGTTGGGGCTAGCGTGTTTCTCTTTTGATTTGAACATTTTAAATAAAGTATTACCTACCTACCTACCTACCCACCTACCTAGTCTTTAGTAAATCGCTTCATTAGGAATTTAGGATGCCTTTCTCCTATAGGGTAGAAAAAAGGCGAGAAAAGAATGCCCCAGAGATAACTTGAGAATTCTTTATCTGGGATCCGTACTCAGAGACATCTATCTGGGCATTCGAGCTGTGATGCCCCCTTACAACAAAGCTAACCTAATGGGGCTTCTCGTTTTCAGGAAAGAGATTGTACATGCCTTTCCATCTGCTGTGATGACGGAAGTACTTGCCCAGTCACAACATACAGTCTTCACTGTCTCAAACTCGGTTAATGGTACCATTTGGAACTTGTGAGTACTTTCGAACGTGCCAATACCCAACTGACCCGAGCTGCCATCTCCACACGTGAACAATGTTCCTTCGGATGATAATGCAGCAAAGTGATTGGCTCCGCAAGCAATCTGTACTATTATTTCACTGTTCAGTTCCTTGTGATGCGTAAGATGTCCGTCGACCACTGGGATCCAACTGTATACATCACCGACGTTGGAGCAGAAGAGGAACGCGCTGAGATTTGCCTCGATCGCCATCATACTTGCACGAAACGATGGTAGAGCTACAAACTCCACTGGTGGTAGGTTGCCAGACTCACGTTGTTCTTTCATATTCGAAAACAAAGCATGTGTGAGCTCACCGCCTGGGATGTTGAGTCCTTCTGAGGAAGGAGGCAAAATTCGAAACAACCACGAATCAAGGTCTGCATAGTATGCGTTTCCTTGTTCATCCACGCTCACCAAAACGGACCCTACGGAGCACAGGGTCTTCAAGTTTGGCTTGTTACAGCTGATCAGTGGGGTGGTATCATCGGCTGCTTGACAGTCAGAATCCATTTGGAGTCCAGCACAAACCATCAGATTGCTGTCGGCTGTTAAAGCAACGATAAGCTCAACGAACGAGTTTCCTGCGGGTACATTGCACGTGGTGACGTCACTTATGGCCACGTCCTTCGGGTCTATAGGTATTGGGTCTTCCAGTTTTGTTCCATAGTAGCATTTACCCCACACTACTACATCCGCCTCTTTCGTTAACACCATTGTATAGTCTTCATTACAGCACAACTCTTCCGCTCTAGTGTTAAAAGTTAAAACAAGGCGATCACAAAAATAATACGCAAAATCGTCTTTGATGACGAAAGTGAAAGTAAGAAGGTATATGGTCAGTAAGGCATAAACACCGAGTAGCCTGTAAACAACACAATACATAAGGCATGGTTACAGAAGGCATAAGGCAAGCATATTCTGTCCCAAGATGAGTAATGTATTAGAATTTGTTTCTATGCAACATGAACTACACTAGTTAGGTTCAAACGGACCGTACCACCACGCATATCCAAGCCGACAGTCTAACAGACACGTTGGTAGCAACAATGCAGTTAACAAATTATGGATGGTTGACTTGAATAAACGCAATAAGCGACGGTGTGTTAATGCTACTTCAAAAGTGATTCGTGTGGCTGGACATGACATAACATTTATAAACTATATCTGAAAGGAGGGAATACCATTGTGGTATGTTAAGTAATTTGTATAATGGTAATGGTAATGGTAGTGCATTTATTTACCGCACATATCATATATTTTCATGGCGGTTTACAATTCTTCTCTAGGATGAGATCGGACGTCAGCCTGTAAAGGCGCCCCTGGCAGCCGCTATCAGTCCATACTTGATCTCACCCACCCACCCAACCCACACATGAATGTCAAAGACAGATGGAAGATACAGATAGACCACCTACGTCCCCTACTCTTTTCGAACAGTGTGCGGGTTCTTTAACGTCTCACAGATCATTAGATACAAGTGTTGTGAGACGGGACCTACGGTTTATCGTCCTCATCCGAGAAGACTAGAAAATCTAACCGTTTGCAGATCACAAAGGTAGCACTTTCTCCTCAATTATTTAAAGACCCCGGGTGTTGGTCCGGCCGGGGTTTGAACCCGAGACCTCCCGCACGGTAGTCCGTTGCTCTATCAACTAAGCTAATCGGTCGGCAAATATATTTGTGTCTGTTCCTGTGCTATGGGACAAGGATCGAGCTACCATTGCTGTACACTCCTTGTAATTAACTGTACACTAGCTGTTGCAGAAAAAAACCCACTACCAAATCCACTAACGACTTGACTCATATTACTTTCTGATTGATGCTTCCTAATTGTCATTTAACCGCCGACCGGTTAGCTCAGTGGTTGAGCACCGGACTACCGTGCGGGAGGTCGCGGGTTCAAACCCCGGCCGGACCAACACTCAGGGTCTTTAAATAACTGAGGAGAAAGTGCTGCCTTTGTAATGATATCTGCAAATGGTTAGACTTTCTAGTCTTCTCGGATAAGGACGATAAACCGTAGGCCCCGTCTCACAACTCTTCATAATTGATTCTGTGGGACGTTAAAGAACCCACGCACTGTTCGAAAAGAGTAGGGGACGTAGTCCCCGGTGTGGTGGTCTATCTCTACGGGGGAGGGATTTGCAGTTACGGGCCTACAGTAATTGGCGCACGCTGTTGTAGTGTCCCTGCCAGGTCTCTGGCGAAGCTAATAAAATAAAATAAAAAAAATTTAAAATGCACCTTCCCAAAATATGGAAAGCTTACAAAAAATAAAATATAGACACTTCGTTTTAGAGGTACAAACCTGATTTCATCTCCTGCAGCATTCTTCCCCAAGCACACCTTACGTGGCACATCATTGTATCCCTTAACAGTAAAATAACCAAGCTGTCCGAAAGTATTGCTACCACACGTGTACACTTCTCCTTCCTTCGTTAAAAAGGCACTGTGTTTCTCACCAGCTGACACCTGTGTTACCACCTTGCCTGCGTTATAGAGTTGGCGGATGCATCCTGGAGTAAACAAATTTTGGCAATTCCCCAAGCCAAGACGACCGTGTGAACCTCTTCCCCACGTATACGGGATTCCAGAGTACACCCTACCGTGACCCGCTAGGACAGAATGATGGGTGCCGCAAGAGATGGATGTCACCCTGACATTGTCGATTTGTCCCACTCTTGTTGGCGATGCAGCAAACCGAGTTAGGTGTTCATCTGCACACTCTAGTCCCCATTGGTACAAGTAACCTCTGTTGGTTATTGCAGCAGCATGGTCACCTCCTGCAGCTATGGCTTGCATGTTCCAAAGCGCCTGAATCTAAGTTTGGCATGAGTAAAGAAGTAGATAAATATTACTTAATTTATTACTCCACCTTTCATACGAGTGGATTTACAAGTTGTGCAGCAATTGGTAAAAGTACTTATGTATTGGTAATATTTTACAAGCTACGTACCAAAGTTGGCAATCTTTTGTCTACTTCATCTCCATGACCCAACTTTCCAAATGTCCCAGATCCGCAAGAATACACCAAGCCGTCCGTGGTTAGCATCAAAGAAAAATTTGCGCCACAGGCCACTTGTTTGATTTGACAGGTTATTGATGTGACACGTGTAGGAGAAGGAGGATCGAAATTTGAAATAAGGTGTTGCTCGAAACCAAGAGCTCCACTTTCTCCATGGCCCCAAGTGGAGACTCTGTTACTGTCGCTCACAACAACAGCCGCATGACTACAGGACATATCCACAGATGCTATCTTTTCAGAAACTGGCGAGGGCTTAAAATGAAAATTGCTCTGAACAACGACTTGCTCCACAGACGTTGTCCCACACAATTTGTCAAAAACGGAATGAAGGCCGATCTCTGAAAGACCATCTTCCGTTTGGAGCAGCATGTAAAATAGTCCATGGTCCCTTTCCAAGCCTAACTTGTCACCTAAACACAGAATGACATTTGAAGTCAGAGTGAGAAGCTGTATGAAGAAAACATTTGTGGTAAACATGAGAGGAAATTTAAACAAAAGAAACTCATAGAGAAATAAAGAATGTTAAGTTTTCTCCCGCTTTCAGCCCGTATTGGAAATAAGAAATAAATAAATAAAAATAACAATTGTCACTTTAATACGTCTTCTGTTATACATGTTTCCGAGCCTTCTCAAAAACTAATTTATTGAAACTAGAAATGTTCGTTGGAAATTTCAAGAAATCGACAACGTAAAGAAAAAGAGGTCTTTTTGCTTCCAGCGAAAGAACTTGATGACCAGTGAGCATATGTGGTAATTGTAACCGAAGCGACATTTAGGCAAAAGTACGACTGTGTAAAACTCCTCTCCCTTGAATTGGTCTTATTCTTCACAAGAAGATCCTTCATTACTTTCTTGGGAGGTCACATGAGATATCTCAGACTTACGAGAAGTAAAAAGCATCTTCTTTGTGCCCTTGAATTCAGTCTTGGTGGGTTGTCGCCTGATTAGTGTGCCATACTTTATCACACCCTCTAAGTTCTCATACTGCCAAGTACTTGGTGGTGCGTTGGCCATCACGGAAGACCAGAGCTTGCTTCGTGGACCTTGTGATGCCTTCGAGGTCTCCCTCATCAAAGGTTCTTCTTCCCTGAAGAAAAGTACAAAAACGTAAGAGGAGGTTTCATGAATACTGTGCAAGACGGGGACGACTCATGTGAACCTGACCAGTGTGATGTGGCTCGGATGACCAAGGCATTCTCATCCTTGCTTTAAGACCGTAAAGGAAGTGTAGAGGAAGGAATGAATCCGCGGCCGGCCCTACCTTCCAAGATCATCATCAGTGGTAGTGGTATCATCATGATATACTCGGTTTATGTGGGTTGGGTGGGTATGGTACGTAATTGCCAAAGGCCTGCATCCACCAGGCCTGGTTTAATCTTCATTAGCAATATGCCAAGTTGAATCTCCCTTATACTGTATTACTAAACTGGGATTGCAAACTACGCTTTGTTCATGCGTTGTCATCATCTGGAGAAAGATCTTGACGTGACTGAAGTTTTACTGCGAATAAACCCGCGCCTAACTAAGGCCATACGCTTCAAAGTTAACTCGTGTATATGGTTTACCTTGTTTTGGACGATGTCCCCCAGTTGAACGTCCTTTTCTGTCCAGTCATAGTCAAGCATTGATGGGTCAACAGGATTTCTGAAATCTCCTCGCCATCAGTATCTAGGAGGACAGGATCCGGGTACCTCACAAAAGCTCCCTTACCAAGGAACACATCATCCAACATATTGGAGTGTATTGCTCTGCCGTCTTGATTATCACTTTGTCCCACATCTAGGTGTTCATTTGATGGACAGGGCATTTTATCTTTATTCTCAGCAATCCTGGTGAACAATTCCTGGGTATTAAATGACTTGGAAGCTGATGTGATCCACATTTCTGCTCCAATTTTCTCAGCAAATGATGTAGCCTCTGCTTGCAACACGGCGCTGTCCTGAGCACAATCCATCTTGGTGCCGACGACGAATTTTGCAACGTTAGCAGGATCACTCCTATACGCTCTAGTGAAAAGTTCATACCAGCTAGCAAGCGCTTTGAAGCTTGAGGGCTCGTCAAGGGAAAACACAAAGACAACACAATTCAAATTTCGTAAGTAAAGATTGATGAGAGAGGTAAATTCCTGCCTCCCAGTCGTGTCAGTAATGAGCAGCCTACAGCTGTCTGTTACGTCGTAGTACGTTATCGAAGCCCCTGTTGTTGGTCTGTATTCTTTAGGAGGTACTTTGTTTTTCAGCGCCTTTATAAGCGAAGTCTTGCCGACTCTTGCATCACCAAGAAGAACAACTTTCTGCCACTGGTTTACAGCACAAAGTGACATGCCACCTGAAAACCATTCAAAACAAAAATCTAAGTGCTAAGCATTTAATATCTATGCCACTTGACTGAGTAGTTATTTTTAAGCGGCCGCCGTTAATAGCGTCGAGCCGCTTCTTGTTATACCCATTTCTTTTAGTGTTTTTTCTTCGTCGTCGGGTCCGTCATTCTCCAGGTACTTCCGGTTCCCGCTCGGCCAATTAAATAACGTTGGAGTTGTCGTGCGAAAACATTAGGGGGATTAAGCAACGACGACGACGGCAACGAAAACGTTATTTCGACATATAACTTCTCGTTTTTGTAACTCTTTCGCGATTATTCCAAATTGCTGAACTTAAAAAATGCTGGCGAACTGTCCAGGAACTAAATTGCTATGAACGACAACGTTAGGAAATAAAAAAGAAAAACTTGCCGTCAACGTTAGGAAATAAAAAAGAAAAACTTGCCGTCATTTACTTGGGTAAATTTTTGCTGGGTGTGCCGCTAGCCTCACAGAACCGCTACCCCAAGTAGTCTATTCTGAGGCCAAATATAGACCCCATCTTAGTCATTTTGGGGCAAATGTAATTTTCGTGATCCCAATTTAGTCACTATCTGTTTATGCATCTATCTTGTAAAGCCTTTTAAGTAGGTCATCCTAAAATGTTTTGACACATTTGTTAAACTGAATGTAGAACACTTTACCTTTCACCTATAGTACAAACATTCTGGTACATTTACCTCCAAAATCCCGAAAATGTGCGACCCCATTCTAGTAACTCTATTGAAAATGCAACCCCATTATAGTCAACCCAGTCGTGAAAATGCGACCCAATCAGGCGGCACATCCCCATTAGCCTGTTACTAGGAAGTGCTCCCCTCGGGCTTTTAGGCCACGTTTTAGTTACGAAAATCCGAGTGCACTCTTTAATCGACGCCGAAAGCCCAAGGCGAATTACCCTCCACCGAACAGATATCTACCGAAACTTCTCGTTGGGTGCACCTGCAAATAATATTCTTCTTTGTAGAAAAGCAGATTGTATGACATTTGTCTACATCAACGACATTTGACTGCCCTTTTCCCATTTAGATAGGGCATCTAAGTCTTCCTGAAGAATTAGACAATCGGTAGAAAGGTTATTGTACGATACATTAAGCAATCAGCAAATAATCTTGTTGTTGATGAGATACATGAAGACAAGTCATTCATGTATAAAACTGAGGAATACCAGCGGTCCTAGTACAGTGGCTTGTGGGACTCCAGAGGTTACATCATACAGGTACATACTGGCTTGGTGTAATACCCTCCAAAGTTACTTTTTGTGTTCTCCGAGTCAGACAACCTAATCCAGGACAGCATACTACCATTTCAGCCACTTATAGAGTAACCGTTCATGTGGCACTCTTTGAAATTTATGGCAGCAGTTGCGCTGTATGAGTGTCTTTACAATCCAAGATAAAATCAAAAAGGCAAATAGCTGGGCCAAAATCGGGAAGAAATTCAAGATGTATGCGGAAGAACTGACATCCTGCCGGTGATGTTAGAACTGGGTACGAACGTTATTGTCGCGAACGAAACTGATGTTACCATCTGGATCGGGACGGTATCCTGTTCACTGAGAATCAGTTTACAATCTCGATTAACTGAACCCGCACATTGCCCACAGACCGTATGTTTTGATAATCTCCTCAACCGAGATGTATGCTTGTATGCTTGTATGCTAACACTCCGCTTTGCGATCTTAAATTGGGATCCTTTGCGATAATATGGAAACATTGCTCTTTGCGATATATATTCCTTTTAAACACGCCTTTTTAAATTCATGACGTGACTTTGGTGTTTTATAGCCTAACTTTTGTAGTTTTAACATTAATTCAGGTTTTAAATTTTTAACTTTGACTCTGTAAATAGCGCCTTTGGACCCTTGGGAAAGGGCGCTTTATAAATGTCTTATTATTATTATTATTGTTTCTTTTATCACAGTCTTTGCAATTTTGCTTTATCTAGATACATGTACAAGTACATGGCCTGATTCTCGACTCTTTCAACGCGCTTGCCACTCGCAATTGTAGAACAAAATAACGCCTGTTTGTTGTGTTACTTAACTGAAAGTAGTGGAGTGCCCTTGCAAGCCGGAAGTTGGCGGGTGTTCAGAAATATTACATGTCTCAGCCGTCTCGTGACTCCACTGACCACGTAAAGACAGACATTTGACTTCTTTGGAAATTTATGCAAACCGAAAGGATTCTAGTCAGATAATTTACAAAAACTTGTATGATTAGTGTTACTGCTTATTGAATTTGAGGTCATAAATAACCTACCATAGTTCCCTGCTGCAACTACCGAGTCATCAACAGACATGATGCCCCTTGATCTTGGGACGATTGCAAACTAGATGCAGTCAGTTGACGATTCGTGGTTCTTGTAGAATCTCAGCAAACTCGGAAATTTGTTCTTTGACGACAATGAGACAAAAGAGTTTCCCAAAAACTATGCTGAGAGTGGAAATCTACTCACCGTTCACCCACATTCACACATTCTCGAACCCGGCATCCAGGCGTTTCTTTAATTATGCCGACGATTTGTTTGTGTGTACATGAACAATGGTTCGACTGTTCGTCGTCGATGGACTGGAACCGAGCTTATTTGTTGCTAACAAACAAAACTGCTTGAACAAAATGGCGGATTTTGTGAAAGAATTAAGTTATGATTGATTTTTCCAGTTAACAAGAAAACTAGGGCGTTATTATGGCTCAAACAGAAGTGACTACACGCCGACTGATACCCGAGGACGAGGTATACCGCCAAATATTTGATGCAGAGGTTAGTTTTCTAGTTGTTTTTAGCTGCAAATTGCATATCGAGTTGAAATCCAAGATATATCAACACCATTTACCAAGATATCGCGTAAGGTGATAAACTAATGAGAGATTCATCAACGATTTTTGTTTCAATAACGTTTTTTGGTGAAATAAACTAAGGCAGACTGACAGTCTGTTCATAATCCAGTTTGCACTGCAGATATATATATATATATTTTTTTAAAATTCCCGACTAACAGGATTTGCTCACTGACCAGTTCGTTTTAGCTAGCGAAGCATAAAAAAAGTTAATTTCAAATAAATTCCGATTTCTGAGGTATCCTATTGATACATATATTATACATTATTTAATCCAGCATTAACCAGCAAAAGATTGTTAGTCTATTAAGTATCTTTGAGAGTAGATTAATGCCACAGTGCCTACTTGCTCATAAGCCTGTCAGCTGGTAAGGTGGTTGCATGGATAGTGTGCACACTGGATTTTCCATCATCTGATCAGAGTGTTGGTAGACTAGACATGTTGCTCTATATTGCTCTTATGTTTATAATGCACGTCATCAGCTTCCCCGTGGGGTCGACCCGGCATGCTAACCAGGGGGATTGTAAAATCAGTCAAGCAAATTTGAGGAATTTCGCCGGGGAGTTGTGGAATCTCTCAAGACAATTAAGTCCCCTGGGTGAGGTGTCTCTTAGCGGAAAATCCCCATGACATCCTTTTCAAACTTGTGAATTCCTCCACCCACGAATCATTGATCCTAAAACAATGCCAAGATTTTCCCCTACCCTGGGGCAAAGAATCCCATCCATCTCCTTGTATTCCTCCACATATCTCCCTGGTAGGCCCGGGGGTCGACCCCACGGGGAAGCTGATGACATGTGCATAATGCCAATGATATTATCTTTGCTCATAAGAATATGTAACCAAATTGTCTCCACCTTTTTATAGGTAAGCCTGGTAGAAGCACTGGAAAAGGAAAGGCTCCCACCTAAGTCCAAGTCTGCACCATTACTGCCGCTGGTCAGAGAATCCAGAGCTGTTACTGGACATGGTATTCTGACAGCTCGCCAAAAGCAATGGATGCAAGCAAGGCCAAATGAGGGCAGCGTAGAAAATCCTGTACATGTCAAGTGAGTCATTAAAAATAATCTATTTTACTGGCATTAAAATGCAAATGTTATGTACTTGATGGAAAACTATTGTGGCATGTTTACATAGCCACATTCTACAATAATTTTTACCACTTAATTATTCTAAAAGCAATTCCTAATTAGGGATAGTGTCATTTTATAAAATTTAATTAATCATTTTTTTCCCCAAAAGTCTAAATCTCAGACATACAGACAGATCTGATTAACAAAAACATTTACAACTACTGACAACTTTTCAAAATGTATCTTTTTCAATTTAGATATGCAGCTCTTGAGGCCATGGAGAAGCATTCTAAACCAGAGAGCTATTTTGAAGCTTTAGAAGTTAGAGGACTTCCAGACACACCAAGTAAGAACCCAATTTCAGGTACATACATGTATGTATCTCTTGAGTTTGTGCATTTCATCAGGATTAACAGTGAATATTAAGATATGCTAATTACCAATTTTTACTTCTTTGTACTCACAGAAGCAACTTATAAGAGGACAAATATAATTGAAAGACTGCAGTCAAGCAGGAAGGAACGGTAATTGTGTTAGTCAATTAAGTTATTTACCATTCGCTGACAGGAATTGCCTCAACCCACACAGTCATTGTTTGGGGAGTCACTATCCCCCCCCCCCCCCCCTTCACACTCCCAGTAGGAAGAAATATGACTTCCCCAAAAACAACTGCATGGGAGGCTCTGTCAGCCGAGGATATACTTTATTTAAATGGCATAACGTAACATTTTAATTAGTATCTTCAAATTCATTTGTTTTATTCTCTTTTTCAAAATCATATGTGACTTTGCAATTTGTTTTTCTTTTTCTAATCTAAGGCATGAATCATATCTGGAGGATATGTATCAGGAATTTGGAGTTATAAATGCTGTAAGTTACTGTACCTTTTTATAGTAAAATTGTAAGTGGTTTGAACCTAGGAACCTAATGAGTGAGGGTGAGTTTAATTCTTAGAAGGACTGTTTGTGGTGACATTGACTGGCATTTTGACAAGGTGACTAGAAGTGACATCATCAGAGTAAAGTGATTTGTGTAATTTCATGTACTGACATTACTTAAATTATTATTAATCAGTTTTATAAATTCTCCTGATTCTGACAATCAATCACCTGTGAGTCCCCTTTTCACATGGCAATATCAGCTTTATTTGACCTCCAAGTAATACATGTACAGTTTTCTAAAGGTTACATTACCTTAAGTACTAACCTCTCTCCCAGGAACTGGAGCCTCGCATCTTGGAATCCTGTGAGAACTTGAAAGAGCTTTTATTAGAAAATGATAAAGGTATTCTAAACTAAAGTCTTAATTTTTATGCCTGTATTTTTCATTACCGCAACAGTAAATTTGTATTAGAGTTATCTGACCTGACTCTATTATTCCATTTTATCTCCAGAAATTGAGCAGCTGATTAAGACTATAGAAAATGATGACGTAAGTGTTATTAGCTTAAGTTCACTTTGTAGGTTATCACCAAGTATGACCTTTTTCAAATACATGTAAATGGATGAGAATAATTATCATGAGACTATATTTCATGGGAAAGTGAGTGTCTCTTTTCTCTCATGGGCCACTAGATGAGCACTACAGAAACATGAGCAGTCTCACAAGAGACAGATAATCTTGCTCTTTTCCTGTGATCAAAGTTGTCACTTTTGAGTTCCTTGTGAGAATTAAGAAGATGTGTTGCTGAATGATTTTCATTTTAAATGTAATCATATTGTCCCTCTTTATGCAAAGGTCAAAATGCCACTAGAAATCACTTTTATTTGTTGAATATACTGTATAGTCTGTAGATTGTATAGTTCATTGCATTGTGCCGGCTATTATTATTGCCATGCAAAGCATCAATGTCAGACCATTGAGAAGTCATTGTGAAGAATTTTTCATGATAATCACACAATTAATGGTGTATTTTGTTGCACACACAGGACCTACTTATCCATAATCTAGCTGACTTAGAGGCACTGTGGAAAAGCATTGAAGAGCATTCAAATAATCGCCAAACATGGATTGCAGGGTTGGATACCACTCTGGATCAAGTGGAAAATGACAGAGCAAACCTGGTGTGTAACTGCTTTCATCTGCTTCTTATTTGTATTATTGAAACTTAAATAACTCATACTGGTGGTAAGAAAAAGCTGTAATCCATTATTTCCAACTATTACCTGGTATGTATTAATTAATCATACATGATAATATGTAATGGATCTTATTGTGAAGCTAAGTTTACTGATAAAAATCAAGAGCTGGCTTTTGATACTGTAACCATCAGATCTTGTAAAAAGTTAGAGGCATATGGCATAAGAGGTATACCCTTAAAGTGGTTCACAAATTACTTGTTTAATAGGCAACAAAATGTTTCTCTTAATAGTGTTGAGTCATCAAAACAAACGATGAAAGGTGGTATACCACAGGGTAGTTCCCTTGGCCCTCTTTTATTCTTACTCTATATAAATGACATTTCTAACTGCTCTGATAAATTGAACTTTAGGATTTTTGCTGATGACACTAATGTTTTTGCCTCATCACCTTCTATTCGCGATCTTGAAAAACTAATTAACGAAGAGCTGGCTAAAATTAAAGAATGGTGCGATCTAAACAAGCTATCTATAAATATTAAGAAAACTAATTACATGATTGTTAAATCCCCTAACAAGAAATCAGGAAACATAAATATTAAATTACCAAATAAAGATGGAAATAGTGACGTAATAGAAAAAAGAGATCATATCAAATACTTAGGTGTCTTACTTGATGAAAAGCTTTCATGGAAGCACCACATAGCATACGTCTGCTCTAGAATTGCCCGAAATACTGGGATTTTTAGCAAACTAAGGCATTATATGTCTCTAGCCCAATTAAAACAACTTTATTATAGTCTTGTCAATCCCTACATATCTTATGCTATTCTTGCATGGGGGAGTGGGTATAAAACTCAAATCAAAAAAGTACAAACAAAACAAAACACAGTAATAAGAACAATATTTTTGTCACTACTCATGGAAAGAACACTGAAAGTACTTTAATCCCTTAAGTTTATGAACCTATTAGATATCCTATCAGTTAATTCTGTCTTTAAATTGCAAGCACTTAAATTTGCACATCGTTGGCATAGCAAAGCACTACCAAACATCTTTGAAAACTATTTTCAGTATGCTACTGATATTCATAGTTATAATACCAGATATGCCACTAATAAAAATTTTTATAAGCCATGCACAAGAACCAACATTGGAAAACAATCAGTATCTTCAATTGTAGTTGACCTTTGGCAAGATCTTCCAACTAGCTTGAAAAATCTTAACACTTTTACCTTCCTGGCAAATTAAAAGAATTTCTTCTTAAAACTCAATCCAGTAAGTAAAATCATGCCTTTCCTTAGCTAGGGGCTAACTAGAAAACTTAAGTTTATTTAGCCCCTAGACACCTTTAAATGGTAATGGTTTAGCTTTTTTCCCCCCTTTACAGATCTAAATTCCTTAAAAAATGTAATGCTAATGGTAAGAAAAGGTGTAAATAATAAAGATTGTTGTTGTTGTTGTTGTTGTTGCATGCTAAAATACATGTACCAGTAGTTCTTGAATCAGTTGAACTTTATATGTCTATTTCTGGTGAGTTTTAGACTTCACTTAATATAAGTATCTTTTTCATTGGGACTTGCATGTGGAAATCTTTGAGTTCAGAAATCAACAAACATTAGTTTAGTGTTTTTTATTAATTGTTTATTTTACTTTGATAGATTCGTGAGACATTGAAAGGCTTCAACAAAATCCTGGAAAGAGTAGCGCATTTGATGCCACCTGATGTACACAGATTACTTGAAAAGGAGGCACAAAGAATCAACTCTACTATTCTTAATGAACAGGAGAGCATATTCAGACCTCATTCTCTAATTTGCTGAGTGGTAAGTCTTGGAGACTAATTCAATTTAAGAACACTTGATTCTTACATGTATGTGATAAAAATGGTTAACTCTTTTAGAGCAACCAGTTTTTAAATTGAAGGTATTCTGCAAAAGGGGTGTATAATAATTATACACCCCTTGCCCTTTAAGGCAAAATAGCAATAATTATTATTGCTATTTTGCCTTAAAATCCAAAATATCTGTTAACTCACTCTGCTTTGCATATAGAGTGGAAATGGTGTCAGAAATGACGTTCTGCACTTACATGTATTCTATGATTTGCGGGCTTAAGGATCCAAAGGTTTTATAAGCTTATGACTTTTACCAAAAACTCAAAAGTATCTGATGTATGGTTGATTTCTTTTGTTTTGAGTTGATTCAGTTTTAGGCAAAAGTGATACGTTAATTTGCTGAATTCAGGCCTTAATCAATCGCAAAATAAGTGTGAAACTTCAGTTTGGAAACTATAACCAGTCTGTATACGAAAGTTGAGCAAATTTAGAGAGATCTGGATTTTGAGGCCAAAAAACTATATACATGTACACCCTTTTTGCAATTTTGGGCAGCAAAAGTGCTGTCTTTGGGGTCTTTAAAAATTACCAGATTCAACTTTATTGTCTTGGGTTACACATTCTAAAAAAAGTCAAGTTCTCTTCTTGACTAGTTATCATGAGATACAATGTAGCAATGCCAGAACTGGTGTTGTGAATTAGCCTGCTGATGGGTTCAAGGATGCAGAAGTCACCATGGCTGTACTTAAAATGTATCTCTTTTTATTACATGTATATATCTCACTTAATACGTGTGCTTTGATTGGTCAATTTTGAGGACTGTATTCTACAGTACGGCCCGCTTGACTTCAACTAGTTTTCTTTCCTATGCACTGGATAAACCTCAGAGATATCACTTAGTTATTTGATGTAACCTTGTTCATTAAATGAATGATATTATTTACATCTTGGGTCAGCGGATTCCTAGAGAAATGTAAATAACAATCATACTAGCCTTGTTTTCTCAGTCCGTACTGTAAGTTACAGATCCTCATTTTTTCCCATTAATGTATGGCCCGCGCTTGGGCCATAAATCAACAGGAAAAAACATGGTCCGTAACTTACAGTACGGAACTCGAACTCGGTTAGTAAGAGGTATGTATGTCACAGTAATAATAATAATAATAATAATAATAATAATAATAATCACTTTATTTAAGTCTCAAATGTATTATATAATAATAATAATAATAATAATAATAATAATAATAATAATAATAATAATAATAATAATCACTTTATTTGACAATGACAATGACAATTTAGAACTTATATAGTGCATTTTCCATGTTTATTTAAGTCTCAAAAGTATTTAGCCGAGCACAGATGCTCTACTAATTGGGGAGACTAAATCAAATCAACTCTAAATAAATCAAATGAAATCAAATGTTGGGTTTTGGGGAGAGGGGAAAACCGGAGTACCGGAGAAAAACCTCCCAGAACAGAGTAGAGAACCAACAAACTCAGCCCACATATGACGCCGAGTCCGGGAATCGAACCCAGGACACATTGGTGGAAGGCGAGCGCTCTCACCACTGCGCCAACCCTGCTCCCCAAAAGATAATACTGTAGTTTTCAATAATTGAGAAATGTAGATTTAAATGGGATTTCATTAAAGAAGCCACTGAATGCCAAATTGATTACTTACCGTTACATGACTTTTAGTGTAAGTTAAATTAAGTATTTATGAATTTTTTAGCCGACGTAGAGCGTGAGAGGCAGTGCTACAGGTCCTGGCAAAAACGAGTGGAGGACTGGAGAGTGCTGAAGTGCAAAGTGGCAGTTGAGAAATTCAGGTAAGAGTTTCTCAGCCCAATTACACCTGGAAGCTACATCATTGTATTATGTAAGATTTATGCATGAAGAATTTTATTCCAATGAATAACAGCAAGATAGGAATCAAGATTTTGTTACCAAATTTCTGATGTACATGTATTAAAATTTGTAACATTTCTAAAGAAAAGATAATGTACGAATAGCTGCTCTGAAGAGCATTGTTTTGTTTGACGTGCTTGTGAGAATGACTGAGATAGTTGTGATTGTGGAAATCAGCAATGTTGCACTCGCCTATAAATCTTATTGATGTGTGTTTTTAATACGAGTATTCCCACATTTAATTAGATTATCCCAATTCACGTCGATTGTTTAGAAGATACACTCTTAAAAAAAAACAGCTGTCTCGTGTCAACCAGATTTAACTTTGATTCTGAAATTTTTTGGCGTGTTTAGTAAGTTCATGAAGAGTTCGCCCATCAAAGATCCACCAGAACTGAGAAGGAAATTTGAGCTGTTCACTGCAGAACAGCGTACTCTAAACAAGAAGAGAACGGATCTTCTGGAATCACTGAGGTTTGTTTTAAACGAGATGATGATAACTCTTGAGTGTCCACAAACCCTTAAACGCTAGTCTCTACACAATTTATCAGCTGGGATGATGTCAAATCGTGTTTACTGAGAAAGTGGACGTCAAGGCAACTTTGTATTACATAACTCAACTTTTAGACTTTCAGTTCTAAACCGACTTAAGAATTTTGCATTCTGCAAGCTGCGTATATTTGGTGAAATTGTTTTCAATTTTATTGATGGTTATTTATTCGTATTCCTGGTTCGTTTGTTCCCTTCCTTTTTTTAATAGCAAATGAGAAGAGGGAAACAAGATGGCAGTGAACTTACATGTATTACAGAGATTCTAGAAACGTTTCAACATAACATAAACCATGGAGTTGTCTTTTACTTAAGGGGGCATTACGGTTGGATTTCGAAGGAAAATTGGAAATTTTCACCCGTTTTTTTTTATTCCTCTTAAATGATACGAGAATCTATCTAGTTTTAGATTATATATGTATTTTACGCTTAATTATTTTGGCGCCGCCAAAAATCAGCTGCTTTTGAAGGCTAGTAAATTGTTTGTGTTTGGTTGCCATTGGCAAACCACCGGTAATCCAATCGTTTTGGCGCTTTTTATTTCTCCAAAATGTACAAAACTCATTCCCACTTGATCCTGAGTCCCATGAGTCCAGTCCCAGATCCTTGGAATTTAAATTTCCAC
>JAEMWC010000508.1:5000-17500 GCA_016490735.1 Pachyseris speciosa
CTTTCCAATCCTTTGTCCTATCATGCCAGCCGTAGAGTATATGACTTGCGGATAACGTTATTGTTTCATTTGTTGTTTGGTTCCACCATTCTTGAAACAGAATCCAGAAATCCACTGTTAGAGTACAGTTTATTAGCAGGTGATGCAGCGTTTGTTCCTCAGCGGTGCATAGGTTGCATATGGGGCTTTCTGAAATGCCGTCTCGATAAAGTGTAGGGCGAGTTGGAAGCACGTTATGAATCACTTTATATTGAAAGATTATTATTTCTACTTCGTTTTTGACTGCAAACGTCATGAGGTAAACCTTCTGGATGGTTTTTCCTGTAAATCCGTGTCTTAGAATTTTGGTTTCGGCAGTGGGAGGAACGAAGATGGTGTTTAAAAGAGAGGAGTAAATAGAACTGGTTCTTAAGGTGTTGACAGTGGTATCGTTTATGACGTTCGGAATAGGGTTTTTAAGTTTAGCTTTCCAGGTTTTTGGGATTGCATTAACCAGGCTATAGTATGTAGTGAAAGGAACATTCAAATTGAATCTTAATGCAAGTTCGTGCCACTTCAAACAATCCTGATTTTGATTTAATATGTCGCTTATCTTGGTAATACCGGCGTCGTACCAACATTTGTAAAAAACAGTATTTTTTCCTACAAGAATGTTCCTGTTATTCCACACTATTTCGTTTTTAGGATTTGTTTTGGAATCGATGCCCGTTGAAATTTTGAACTCGCAACAGTAATCTAACATTTTTTTTATACAACGTGGGAAGCTTATCATCAAGGTCTAGTAAACTTGATGCAAAGTTGCATTTTGTTAGGAAGGCAAGACTACCATGCTTATGGAAGAGCTGGTTAGGAATTATTTTCCAGGAGGCTTGTGACTCGTCTTGAATTCTATTAACCCAAGTTATTTTGAACGCTTTTTCCATGAGTTTATGGAAATCCGCCATCTTTCCTTTCTCCAATTATGGTGTTTCTTTTGATTTTAGGGGGCTTCCCAGCCCAAATAAAGTTGAAAATTAGCTTATTTATTTCTTGGATGTAGTGATCTGGAACACGGAGAACAGAGGCTGAGTAAATCAATTTAGATAACCCAAGTGTTTTAACTATCTTAATCTTTCCATAAAGAGTTACATTTCTCCGTTGCCAAGTGTTTAGCGTTTTCTCGAGGTTAAGTATTTTTTCACCGAAGTTGAGTCTGTTAGCACTTTCTTGGTTGCAAGAAAAGAAGATACCAAGGGCGTTGATAGCTTCTTTTGGCCACTGAAAACCAAAAGGTTCATCTGTTCTGTCTTTCCATTCGCCTAACCGCATCGCTTCGGGTTTAGACTTGAAACGGAGTCGAGGTCACGAACAAATACTGTTGTGTCGTCGGCGTATTGACTTAATTTGAGCTCATGTTTGTTGACTTGGTTACCTTTGATAGTGGGATCATTTTTTACTGATCTAGAGAGGACTTCCATGCCCAGAACGAAGAGGACGCCGGACAACGGCCAACCTTGTCTGACTCCCCGCCGTAGGGAGAAAAAGGTTGAAGCATGACCGTTATTCAGAACACAGCTATACAGAATTCTTATCCAATTTTGAATGTCATGGCCGAAATTAAACAGCTGAAGTGTTTCTAAGAGATAGTTCCATTCAATGGATCAAACGCTTTTTTCAAGTCTAAGAAAATTGTAATACCTTTTTGATTTAGCTTTTCCGTACAACGTATCAAGTCGTAGATTAGCCTCACATTTTCGCCAATGTAGCGGCCTTTAACATAACCAGTTTGATCTGGGTTTATTAACGTTGGCAGGACTTTTTCAATTCTCTTGGCTATAACTTTGGTGAGGATCTTGTAATCAACGTTCAGAAGTGAGATGGGCCTTAGCTTTTCCAGAATAGTTTTATCCTTGGATTTTTTTGGGATAAGCGAGGTTATTCCTCGTCTTTTGGCTTATAGAAAGCATACCGTGCAGGGAAGAAAAATAGTAGCTGGCTAGCAGATCATGACAGATGTCTGGCTAAAAGAATCGGTAGAATTCGGCTGAGTGGCCATCAGTGCCCGAGGTTTTGTGATTGTCGAAGTCCTTGAGCGCATTAGTGCATTCTTCTACTTTTCACAAGATTTATTCTCTTCTTCGCTTAGTGCAGTTACGTTTTTTGGATTAAAAGATGGCGAGTTTTTGAAGTTTTTGGGATTAATATTGGTGGAGCGGTATAACGACTCATAAAACTTTTTTCTTTTTCTAACATTTCAGATTGATCTTCTATATAACAGTTTTCCCCAACTTTAAGTTTGGAGACTGTTTTAATATCATGATGGCGTTTTTCTAAGCTGTAAGTTTCGATTTAAATTTGTTAGCAGAAAGGTTCAATTAAGGCACCATATCTTGAGTTTAATATTCAGGCAATTTTAACTTGTGGACAGCTAGTCCATACAAAGCTGCCAAATATCGATTTACAGTAGTTGGCGGAGAATTTGGTAAAAGGTATACCAAATTTCAAGTTGAAGTTCTCAACATACAGGTCACATAAAGGTACCAAATATCAATTTGTACTTGTCGGCGAAGAGGTTATGAAAAGGTACCAAATTTTGATTTCAATTTGTTGGAAGAGAGATTAAAAAAAGGTACCAAATTTCCATTTTCAATTATTGGTTGAGAAAATAAAATGACGCGTGTTTATTTCTTTATTAGACATAAAGGGCACGTTTTTCAATCTGAAGAGTTCTTGTAACAAAATTAAAAAAATGGTATGATTATCTGATTAATTTTGGGTAACATTTAACGTAAATTTAGAAAATTGGCCATAAACTAGAGACCAAAACCCAATTTCCCTTTGAAAACCAGACTTACCGAAAACTATCACTGATTGAAGTAGACCACCTTTCTTGTCAAGTGAGATATCCAGAGGACAATCAAAATCACTAACCACCACTGACTTCTTCATTGCCAAAGTCATTGTCTCTAATCTTAACAACTTGGATAAATTACGATAAAATTTAACAGCTTCGAGCTTCGGGCTCAAGTACCCACACATCACAGAAAGGTTTTTATCTTTGACAGCATTCGCAGCGGCCATTGAAATTCTTTCTTTATCGGGGTGTCTTAAAAGATAGACAGGGATTGGACTTGGCTGTAGATAACTCGCGGGATCAACACGTGGGCTGATTTTTGTACGATGTGCTAGCATGACTTCGATGTTTTGAAGGCCCTTGTTTCTCACTGAAAAGGTTCTTCTTTAGAAATTCTTCTACAAAGTCACAGCTTTTCTCGGCGTCCTCTTTTAAGCTCCATATGACAACATTATTCCTCAACATTATTCCTACCTATTTTCCAAGTCTTCGATCTTTCTGCGAAGAGCATCTATGTCTGCTAGGCTCGCTTTTCTTGTGAGAGTGGGTTTAACTTCGGTTACTTCGTTGTCTAAGAATTAGAAACCACCTTTGAAGTCACTAACATCTTTGGCAGTTTTTTAATGACTTGCTTCTAAGCTCTCCAGCTTTCTCAAGATGGCATTAAGCTTCGTCTCTTGTTTATCTTTGGCGGCGAGCAAGTCGTCATACGGATACTTGAGAAATTAATGTGATCTGGTAGCTGAAGCCACTCTTAGGGCAGTAACGCCACATGGTAGCGGGCATTACCCATTAAATGTACCAAAGCAAAGATTGAGCCCAAAAAGCATTAGCATCCATGGACAGCTCTTTCGGTTGTATAAGAAAGTTTATTCACAGATAAAAACACATTAAAAGACAAACAAAGACAAAGACAATGAAACAAAGGGGCACGCAATATTCAGAAGTACATCAGACAGTCAACGTTTATCCGGAGTAGGCGATCTGATACAAAAGAAAATCCCTAATTAAAGTCCCTGAGGCCACATGCCAAACAAATTCCTTATATAGGGCCTTTGATTATATAGTCCACGAACAGCGCGCAGACAATGCGCAGACATGAAAGAAGGACGACTAAATAAAGATCCTCAGAAGCCCATCCTCCACGGCACAGAAATCGTTGATCAGCCAAGACTCAGCAAAACAGGATTCGGAGAGCCGAATAAAGTCCAACGAGATTCTCCTCCGTACGTCGTTCGTAATATAACGAATGATAGCCCTATGGTCTTCTTTACCATTGAAAAAAGCGGCCTTATTGCGAAACACCCAAATGCCGTAGAGGATGGATTTAAGAAGAAAACGTGCGACTCTGGCCCTCTTGGCAGAAACTGCGGGCCATAAAAAGAAAAAGACAAAAAGACAATTAACACGGAAATTAAGACACAGTAGGAGAGACAGAATCGGCTGAAAATGGGTCCACACACTTTTAAGACGAGGGCAATTAAGAAAACAATGATCGATAGTCTCCTGTCTAGGGCACGACGCACAAACCCCAGAATTAATGATTCCCCAACGCTTTAAAGAATCACGGACCTTGATACCGCGCAAGGCAATCAACCACAAAAGATCATTCTTGAAATTTTCAGTAAAACGATCCCGGACAAGAGACCAGTAACGATCAAGAGAAGAAGGACGAGGGAGAAAAGAGGACCAGAACTTCGGGAGAAGAGGAGAAGAAGAACGATGCGAGAGGAGAGAACTATAAATCTTACGAGATACAAGATCATCAACAGACGAAACTTGAGCTAGAACGCGAAGACAAACAACATAGAAAGGAGTGGGATGACTCGCGTTAGGAGTGGAAGAATCACGCAGGCCAGCCCACTCAGCCCGCGCGGATGCAAGGCGTCGGCCAAAGAAATATTTACATAGGAAAAAACTAGAGTCCTCGGAGGAACTGACGGTGGAAATCATGCAACTTAAACGAAGGGCATCGCATTTCAAGGCCAAATTGTAAATGCCCAACCCCCCCTGCACTCTGGTGTAAAAAGCAAGTGTTCCTACTCACGGTTTCACAACGGGAACCCCAAAGGAAAGGCCAAATCAATTGATTGACACGCGCAAGCACCCACGCGGGCATAATAAGAAATCTCCCGAGATAAAGTAATTTACTAAGGGCAAGAACATTAATTAAAAGGCTCTTACCGACAAAGGACAGTGACCGAGATTTCCAAAGATCAAGGGATCCCTCTAACTTGTTAAGACGGGGCTGCCAATTATCAATTTCGGTAGGAACAGTGCCAAAAACTACACTTAAAACGTTCATCTTGCGTACCCAAGTGAGGCCAAGTGGCTCATCAGTTCTATCCTTCCACGAACCCAGCCACATGGCCTCAGTTTTGGACTTATTTAACTTCGCACCAGAACCCTTCTCATAAATAGAAATAACATCAAATAATTTAACAAGAGACCGAAAATCTTTCAAAATTGCCGTAGTATCATCGGCGTACAAACGAACTTTAGCCTGGCGGCCGCGGGCACCAGGCAAGAGAAAGCCCCTGATCTCAGGACAACTGCGAATTTGACAAGCAAGAGCCTCAATATATAAAACATAAGGCAGGGGGGACAAGGGGTCACCCTGCCTCACCCCGCGACGTAAAGGAATTTTCTCAGTCAACCATCCATTGAGAAGAATTCGCATGTAAGCACCCTCGTAAAAGGTGTGAACCCATCTCATAAAATTTGGGCCAAACCCGAGGTGACAGAGAAGATCTGTTAAAAACGAACGGTCGACACGATCAAAAGCCTTCTCCTGGTCAAGGCTAATGAGAATTGCCGTCTCATCAGTCCGCTCAATGAAATCAAGGATATCCCGTAATAAAACAACATTGGACGAAATCGATCGGCCCGGCACAGAACAAGTCTGATCCGGGTCAACAACAGAACCTAAAACGCGAGAAAGGCGACAAGTGATAGCTTTAGAAATAATCTTATAATCTACATTGAGCAAACTGATGGGCCGCCAATTTTTCAGACTTTTTCTGTCACCTCGCTTTTTGAAAATTAGTCGGGTAGCGCTGCCCTTCATGGAATCGGACAGTGCTCCGTCACTAAAACATTCACGAGCAACTCTTAAAAAGAAAGGACCCAAAAGGTGCCAAAAAGCTCTATAGAATTCAACGGTGAAACCGTCAGGACCGGGGGACCTACCAAGATTAAGAGAAGAGAGAGACTCGGCTAGCTCAGATAAAGAAAGGGCCTGATCACAGAAATCGCGATCACTTTCGGTGAGAGAACGAGCAAAACCTTGTAGCAGTCGATGTTTACAAACGGGATCAGTAGGTTCAGGGCAAAATAAATCAGTATAAAAACACACGTGCGCGTGTTCAATTCCCTCACGGGCAAAAACCTCGACCCCATCTGCATTTAAAATAGAAGACACAAAATTACGATCCATGCGCTCACGTTCTAATTTAAAGAAAAAGCGCGTGGGCTTCTCACCATCTTCGAACCATTGAACCCGACTACGAATTTTGGCACCTTCCAGGTCCCTTAAGGTACGTTCTTTAAGTCGAGATTCGAGGGAGACAATTGTTGAAACGACAGAATTGTCTCCCTGACAAAGACGCTGCTTACAACTAATTAGACGATTAGTGAGCTTGACACGCTCGTGGAATAATTCTCTGCGCTTAAGTTTGGAATAAGAAACAATTTCAGCACGCAAAGAACGCTTCAAAAAATCCCACCAGTCCTTAATAGATAGAAAATTATCAACGCAGGTCGAAAAATCAGTAATTCGAGCAGAAATCAAAGAACAAAAATCAGAATCTGAAAGCAACGAGTTATTAAATTTCCACAGACCAGGACCACGTGCGCAATCATTATTCAAACAAACTTGCAAGCTAACAAAATCATGATCTGAAAAACAACACGGAAGAAAATCACAGGACCGAACGGAGGAAGCAAGATTAAAAGAAACAAAAAACTTATCAAGGCGACTGCCAATTGAAAAATCCGAATTAAACCAAGAGTATTGGCGCAATCTGGGATGAAGTTTACGCCAAGCATCAGAAACTCTAAAACAAGAACGAAAGTCCGCTAAATATTTCGCAACAAAAACATTACCGCCAAGTTTGTCAAGCTCACTTTCATAACAATTAAAATCTCCACCTAGGATAATAGCATCCGCAGGAAGAAAAAAATCATGAAGATTTTCAAAGAAGATTTTACGATGGGTTAAATTAACAGGAGCATAAATATTAACGAAATTAATCTTGAAACCATTAGACGTAGCTAATAAACTAAGAACACGGCCATCAGAATCTTTGCGCCAGGATAAAATCTCACCATCAAATCGATCGGAAACAAGAATAGCCACACCACCCTGTCTGCCAAAGGCAGGCGACCAGAAACTAGGGCCAGACCACTCAGCAGACAGGGCAGTGAACCTACTAGAACAAGAAACATGAGTTTCCTGAACAAAACAAAAATCATAACTTTTAGCACGATCAAAAATCATTAACTCCTTACGTAAATCAAAACCCCTTGAATTAAGTGAAAGAAGCTTCACAACAAACAACAATAATAATAATAAAGGCATGACTACGAGGGAGCAGACTTACGGGCGATGCCGGATTCAACAGAAGACGAAGATCGCTTACGCGCCCCGATACCAGAAGTATCCATAGGTTCATGTGACCTGGAGAGCTGTGAAGACTGCGCAGATCTCCTCGGGGTAGAAACCTTAACAGGAGCAGTTGGTTTACGCGTAGTACCGACCTGCGAGTTGGAAAAAGGGGCAGGCTTGCGACGACCAGAAGATTTCGAAGAGAGCTTTTGAGATAGAGAACCGGCCAAAGGCTGGGACGAGCCAGAAGCAGCCCTCGCAGACTCCACATTGGATGCAGATCCAGAGAGATCGCCACTGGCAGACGGAGAAAACACGGACGGCAGGGAAGAAGACTTGAAACGCGTAGCGGGCGAAAAACCGGGTGTAGTAGCCAGAAGGCCTTGTGAGTTGAGAAGACGGGGAGCAGTAGAACCGTCAGCAGACACCTCAGGAAGCGAAGAAGGTACAGGAGTACCGCGGGAGATACCAGCGGAAGAGGTACCAGAGAAAACATCAAGTTGAGTAGAAACATTGGAGACAACTCGTTGAGCAGGAGTGCTGGAGGTACTACCACTGGGAGCAGTAGAAACAGAAGAAACCACGGCAGTTGTAACAGGTAGGACAGCAGCAGGCGTAGCAGATGAAACAGGCTGTTGGTGTTCGCTAACATCTGCAAGAGAATCACTATCCGCCGTCTGCATGTCATCATCCTCGTCATCACCATCGTTATTCTCGTCAACGGTAGCATCATCATCAGCATCAGACTTTGGATAATAGTCATCATCAGAGGGGTGATCATCGTTGCTAACAGAAACATCGCCGTCAGTCTTGGCATGGCAATGCCAAGAGTAATCACAGTCATTGGCCAGGTGGTCGAGGCCTCTACAAATACAACAGGCCTTATCATTTGGGCATGCTTTAGAAACATGGCCTATCCCATCGCAGTTGTAACAAACGACAGCATTACAATCTTTGGCAAGGTGCTCAGACGAATTGCAACGACGACACGTTTTTGGCTGGTTATCATGATAAAAGCGCACCAAAAACTTCCCAAAGCGAATAAAACATGGTACAGGCTTCTTGAGTACAACCCGAAAATGTCGCAAACCATTACAAACTTTAGGCTGATCGTAGAGCTTTCCACGGCGACAATGAATGACGTTACAGTACGGGCGTAAACGAGCGATAAGCGCAGCATCAGGCATCTCATGTAGGGCATCGTAAATAGTCAAAAAGGTGTAAGGTCTGGAAGCAGATCGAACGTAATAAGAATTACGTTGAACACTGAAGGACGTTACTTTCACAAACTTCTCGCGGACGGCCTTATCAGTGAAGGTGATATGGATCTCATTGTCCAACTTGCGCTGAATACAGCGAACCTTCCTGACGGGGATATCCATCTCTGGCCAGAGCATCAAAAATATCCTTGGTAATGAGACGTTCACGGGCGATGAAATACGCTGTATAAGGACGGTCTGGCATAAGATTACCTTCGTCAAAATGCTCACGTTCAAAAGCAGTCAGAAGATAATCAAGAATCTCAATATCCGATAAATCACCAAGAACTCCTAGAACGTCAGAACGGGACGGAGCTGCCACGCTAGAATACAAACGAGCATCAGGAGCATCCATGGTCACAGCAGTCGTGGAAGCACTCGGAAAAGCATCAGACTCATTAACGGTTACATTTTCAGCCCAACTTGAGGGCGTGCTTAAATCATCAGTCATAGCTACGAAAAAAAGAAAAACGTCACCAAGACGTTTAACTCACACGCGTTGAGTAAGCGGGGGGGGAGGCTTTGCCGTTCCCCCCGGCGGGTACTTAGGACTGCCTCGGGAAAAAAAAACAAGGAAGGCGAGAGACAGCTGTTTCGGCCTTGTTAGGCCTCATCAGCATGGCATAGCTAATGCTCAGGCTCAAGTACCCACATATCAATAAAACAAGCAGTGAAGACGTAACGCTTGTGGGATGTGACTGGAGTGACAAGGATACCTAGTAGTTATAGGTTACAAGTTAATGTGATCTGGTAAGCTGAAGCCACTCTTAGGGTACAAAGGCCACATGGTAGCGCGCATGACCTCTTAAATCTACCAAAGCAAAGATTGAGCCCAAGCATTAGCAGCCATGGACAGCTGTTTCGGCCTTGTTAGAACAGCTTGTCGGCCATTTTAGTATCTGGCATTTTGGGTCTGTCTTGTCAATCGTTCGGACATTCGCTTGTCAGTGAATATACCTGAAAAGCTAGCAAATATCAAAGAGAAGCCGTTGAGGAGCATTGTGTTGCTCCCTTTGTCATTTTATCATTTCTTAGCAAATGCGCATGCGTAACCTCAGTGTACGCAGTTACGTACCATATGGAGAGCTCAATGAATACATCGTGGTATATATATCGACCGAAATCTTATATATAAGCGTGGAGCGGTTCCGAACTGTAAGTAAGTAAGGGATTTGTCACATGTGGTCTAGGGGCCGACACTTCTCTCCCTCCCTGCCTGCGGGTAACTGAAAGATGCAGCGAAGGACCAAGCACTCCAGGCCGGTATAAGCGATGCGCAGGTCGAAATCTTGGGCTTCATCGTGACGGTACGACGCTCAGGCAACACGTCCAGAGGTACCAGTACTGGTTTTTTTTCCTTTTGTTTTGTTTTCAATTAACGTTGTCACTGTTTTCATTTCGTTTTTACGCCGGCAGGCCGCATTTATTTCAATCGTGTCTGATAGTTGGCCTTACCAAGATTTCATAAGACTTTTTTTATGTTAAATATCATGTCAGATTCTCAGTAGCCACAGAGTCTACCCTTGGACGTTTAAAGGGGCAGTGTCACGCTGTTTGGAAACTTTATAAAAAGCCAGAAGGTGTCTTCGTATCAATTGAATTCCAAAAATAATGGTTTAGTTTTGTTATTAAAGACTATTTGAAGGTACTGAAACTTTTCCTGTCGGCTGCTGCTACGGATGGCAAGGATGGAAATGGATTGAAACTTGAAAAAATTGGCCAACATTTTCAATTTTTTATGCTACGCCTTCAAAAAATCCTCAGGAAATTTATTATGGTTAGCCCTCTCTGATAAAATTCATTTGATATCTTCGTCGTAGCTTTACAGAATCATTTTGTTTATAAGTAGAGCCTCAAGTAAGTAACGATTTTAGCACAGAATTGACCTAGAACAGCAAAATCCTCGTGACACTGCCTCTTCAAGGACTGATTGTCCACTTTAATTTGACCCTAATTTCATAAGTTATTGACAAACTTCTTTACAAGAAAGCCGTATTGAAATTAAAGTCAATAATATTACATACAGTGTTTTAAAAAGCGTTCAACTTAACTTAACATAGATTTAATAACTTTAATACATAATAATCAATAATCAAGATCAATTTATTTAAGCTCGATAGCGTGAGGAGTGCTTGCCCCATCTCCCGAGCCGGGGATTCACCTATTAAACGTCCGAGCATTCCGGATCGAATTGGAATTAGAAGTGTTGGTTTTTGAGGAGAGGGGAAAACCGGAGTACCCGGAGAAAAACCTTTCGGAGCAGAGAAGAGAACCAACAACAAACTCAACCCACATATGACGTCGAGTACGCGAATCGAACTGGGCCACATGAGACTACATTGGTGGTAGGCGAGTGCTCCCACCACTGCGCCATCCCTGCTCCCTCGATATCCCTAGTTATCAACAGTTCGTTTGCCTAAAGGCAGCGTCCTCTTTTTAAAGGTAGCTTTGGATTCAAAAGTCTTTACCCTCATCAAGCCAAATGGGTAGATTGGTTGTTATCTTATTTTTATAATCTTCATTCACCAGTAAGTAGTGTTTAGTTTCCAGAAGCCAGCACCTCTTCCACAGGATTTAATTTCCTCAAGTTTTAGAAATATAGCGGAGTGGTCCGTTTTAATCGAAGGTATAAAATCGACCGTCGTAACCAAATCGTGTAATTTGTCGATATTAACCAGTAATCTGATTTTGTAAAATACAAATACAAACTTTGCGATGTTGGAGTTTTGAGAATCAGTGAAAGTTTTTTGGCAAAATTCTGGTTTTCAAATAGAGATTGGTTGTTAGTCGCTAATTTCGTGGCTAATTCTGTAATTTCACGTTTAATTTTACCCAAAAGTAATCAGATAATCATACCATTTTACTAATTTTGTCACAAGAAATCTTCAGGTAGGAAAGCATACCTTTTTATGTCTAATAAAGAGATTAACACGCGTCATTTTATTTTCTCGGCTAATAATTGAAAATCGAAGTTTGGAACCTTTTTCAATCTCTCTACAACAGATTCAAATCAAAATATGGTACCTTTTTTTTTTTAACTTTTCGCCAGCAAGTGCAAATCGATATTGGCCTGTATGTCAAAATAACTTCAGATCGAAATTTGGTACTTTTTTCCACAAATTCTCTGCCAACTACTTAAAGGGATAGTTTCACGGTTTGGCGCATGTGCAACCATTCAGAGGCGAGTACATAACTTGTGCGTCCTGTGAGGAATAAAACCTTAGAACCGAAGAATAAATTCCATCCCCCAGTGTCCAATACTAAATTCAACATTTTCTGTTTAAATCCACTGAGATATTCCGTGAAATTTGGGCATCAGTCATTCTCTTAGCCTTCGTGTAGCCGTATGGCTACGCGTAGACTATCATTCTGCTTGCGCAAAATTACAGTCTGTGATTACTGAAATACGTGTGGTTGATACGAAAACTAACATGTACTTTATGCTTGGAGTCGGAACATTCAAAATGAATTCTAATGAGCAATCTCACCTTTAACGTCGTATATTTACGACTGACTGCAAAATTTTCAAAGGCAAATTTACCGCCACAGTTATCTGCACCCTTCCGATAGTTTTATAAACAATAGAATTGAACGGGCTAACGTTATAGTTTACACACACGCCGAGCCGTGAAACCCTCCCTTTAAAATCGATATTTGACACCTTTGTTCAGTTGGGCTAGGTGTGGACAAGTTCAAATGAAATTCGTCACCTTTGCCCGATCTATCTACCAACAGATTAAACTCAAGATTTAGTGCCTTAATTAAACCTTTCTGCTAACAAATTTAAATCGAACCTGGTTGC
>JAEMWC010000508.1:27500-55000 GCA_016490735.1 Pachyseris speciosa
GGAACTTTAAACTATTTTTTTCACAGAAAGGGATGTTTTGGCAAAATAAAAAAAAATTCGAGTTTTCGTCACTGATTTTCGATTCTCGAAATATTCTGGCGGCTTCTCTTAAAGTCTAAAACATCTCCGCAAAGGCTTGTGCGAAAAATGCAATATTTGGCTATCAGTAAACAATAATTTAGGACTTGCCAATGCTTTGTCCTATCATGCCAGCCGTAGAGTATATGACTTGTGGATAACGTTATTGTTTCATTTGTTGTTTGGTTCCACCATTCTTGAAACAGAATCCAGAAATCCACTGTTAGAGTACAGTTTATTAGCAGGTGATGCAGCGTTTGTTCCTCAGCGGTGCATAGGTTGCATATGGGGCTTTCTGAAATGCCGTCTCGATAAAGTGTAGCGCGAGTTGGAAGCACGTTATGAATCACTTTATATTGAAAGATTATTATTTCTACTTCGTTTGTGACTGCAAACGGCATGAAGTAAACCTTCTGGATGGTTTTTCCTGTAAATCCGTGTCTTAGAATTTTGGTTTCGGCAGTGGGAGGAACGAAGATGGTGTTTAAAAGAGAGGAGTAAATAGAACTGGTAAATAGAACGTTCGGAATAGGGTTTTTAAGTTTAGCTTTCCAGGTTTTTGGGATTGCATTAACCAGGCTATAGTATGTAGTGAAAGGAACATTCAAATTGAATTTTAATGCAAGTTCGTGCCACTTCAAAAATCCTGATTTTGATTTAATATGTCGCTTATCTTGGTAATACCGGCGTCATACCAACATTTGTAAAAAACAGTATTTTTTCCTACAAGAATGTTCCTGTTATTCCAGACTATTTCGTTTTTAGGATTTGTTTTGGAATCGATGCCCGTTGAAATTTTGAACTCGCACCAGTAATCTAACATTTTTTTTATACAATGTGGGAAGCTTATCATCAAGGTCTAGTAAACTTGATGCAAAGGTTTATTTTGTTAGGAAGGCAAGACTACCATGCTTATGGAACAGCTGGTTAGGAATTATTTTCCAGGAGGCTTGTGACTCGTCTTGAATTCTATTGACCCAAGTTATTTTGAACGCTTTTTCCATGAGTTTAAAATCACACATTTTCAATCCGCCATCTTTCCTTTCTGCAATTATGGTGTTTCTTTTGATTTTAGGGGGCTTCCCAGCCCAAACAAAGTTGAAAATTAGCTTATTTATTTCTTGGATGTAGTGATCTGGAACAGGGAGAACAGAGGCTGAGTAAATTAATTTAGATAACCCAAGTGTTTTGACTATGTTAATCTTTCCATAAATAGTGACATTTCTCCGTTGCCAAGTGTTTAGCGTTTTCTCGAGGTTAAGTATTTTTTCACCGAAGTTGAGTCTGTTAGCACTTTCTTGGTTGCAAGAAAAGAAGATACCAAGGGCGTTGATAGGTTCTTTTGGCCACTTAAAACCAAAAGATTCATCTGTTCTGTCTTTCCATTCGCCTAACCGCATCGCTTAAGTTTTAGACTCGAAACGGAGTCGAGGTCACGAACAAATACTGTTGTGTCGTCGGCGCATTGACTTAATTTGAGCTCATGTTTGTTGACTTGATTACCTGATGAACAGTTATTACACGCAAATATTTTTAGAAGCAACAATTGTTTGCGGTCTGTCACCTTTGAATTGATTTGATAGTGGGATCATTTTTTACGGATCTAGAGAGGAGTTCCATGCCCAGAACGAAGAGGACGCCGGACAACGGCCAACCTTGTCTGACTCCCCGCTGTAGGGAGAAAAAGGTTGAAGCATGACCGTTATTCAGAACACAGCTATACAGAATTTTTATCCAATTTTGAATGTCATGGCCGAAATTAAACAGCTGAAGTGTTTCTAAGAGATAGTTCCATTCAATGGATCAAACGCTGTTTTCAAGTCTAAGAAAATTGTAATACCTTTTTGATTTAGCTTTTCCGTACAACGTATCAAGTCGTAGATTAGCCTCACATTTTCGCCAATGTAGCGGCCTTTAACATAACCAGTTTGATCTGGGTTTATTAACGTTGGCAAGACTTTTTCAATTCTCTTGGCTATAACTTTGGTGAGGATCTTGTAATCAACGTTCAGAAGTGAGATGGGCCTTAGATTTACCAGAATAGTTTTATCCTTGGATTTTTTTGGGATAAGCGAGGTTATTCCTCGTCTTTTGGCTTATAGAAAGCATGCCGTGCTGAGAAGCAAAATAATAGCTGGCTAGAATATCATGACAGATGTCTGGCTAAAAGAATCGGTAGAATTCGGCTGGCAGGCCATCAGTGCCAGAGGTTTTGTTATTGTCGAAGTCCTTGAGCGCATTAGTGCATTCTTCTACTTTTCACAAGATTTATTCTCTTCTTCGCTTAGTGCAGTTACGTTTTTTGGATTAAAAGATGGCGAGTTTTTGAAGTTTTTGGGATTAATATTGGTGGAGCGGTATAACGACTCATAAAACTTTTTTTCTTTTTCTAACATTTCAGATTGATCTTCTATATAACAGTTTTCCCCAACTTTAAGTTTGGAGACTGTTTTGTTATCATGATGGCGTTTTTCTAAGCTGTAAGTTTCGATTTAAATTTGTTAGTAGAAAGGTTCAATTAAGGCACCATATCTTGAGTTTAATATTCAGTCAATTTTAACTTGTGGACAGCTAGTCCAAACAAAGCTGCCAAATATCGATTTACAGTAGTTGGCGGAGAATTTGGTAAAAGGTATACCAAATTTCAAGTTGAAGTTCTCAACATACAGGTCACATAAAGGTACCAAATATCAATTTGTACTTGTTGGCGAAGAGGTTATGAAAAGGTACCAAATTTTGATTTCAATTTGTTGGAAGAGAGATTAAAAAAAGGTACCAAATTTCCATTTTCAATTATTGGTTGAGAAAATAAAATTACGCGTGTTTATTTCTTTATTAGACATAAAGGGTACGTTTTTCAATCTGAAGAGTTCTTGTAACAAAATTAAAAAAATGGTATGATTATCTGATTAATTTTGGGTAACATTTAACGTAAATTTAGAAAATTGGCCATAAACTAGAGACCAAAACCCAATTTCCCTTTGAAAACCAGACTTACCGAAAACTATCACTGATTGAAGTAGACCACCTTTCTTGTCAAGTGTGATATCCAGAGCACAATCAAAATCACTAACCACCACTGACTTCTTCATTGCCAAAGTCATTCTCTCTAATCTTAACAACTTTGATAAATTACGATAAAATTTAACAGCTTCGAGCTTCGGGCTCAAGTACCCACACATCACAGAAAGGTTCTTATCTTTGAGAGCATTCGCAGCGGCCATTGAAATTCTTTCTTTATCGGGGTGTCTTAAAAGATAGACTGGGATTGGACTTGGCTGTAGATAACTCGCGGGATCAACACGTGGGCTGATTTTTGTACGATGTGCTAGCATGACTTCGATGTTTTGAAGGCCCTTGTTTCTCACTGAAAAGGTTCTTCTTTAGAAATTCTTCTACAAAGTCACAGCTTTTCTCGGCGTCCTCTTTTGAGCCCCATATGACAACATTGTTCCTCAACATTATTCCTACCTATTTTCCAAGTCTTCGATCTTTCTGCGAAGAGCATCTATGTCTGCTAGGCTCGCTTTTCTTGTGAGAGTGGGTTTAACTTCGGTTACTTCGTTGTCTAAGAATTAGAAACCACCTTTGAAGTCACTAACATCTTTGGCAGTTTTTTAATGACTTGCTTCTAAGCTCTCCAGCTTTCTCAAGATGGCATTAAGCTTCGTCTCTTGTTTATCTTTGGCGGCGAGCAAGTCGTCATACGGATACTTGAGAAATTAATGTGATCTGGTAGCTGAAGCCACTCTTAGGGCAGTAACGCCACATGGTACCGGGCATTACCCATTAAATGTGCCAAAGCAAAGATTGAGCCCAAAAAGCATTGGCATCCATGGACAGCTCTTTCGGCCTTGTTAGGCCTCATCAGCATGGCATAGCTAATGCTCAGGCTCAAGTACCCACAAATCAATAAAACAAGCAGTGAAAACGTAACGCTTGTGGGATGTGACTAGAGTGACAAGGATACCTAGTAGTTATAGGTTACAAGTTAATGTGATCTGGTAAGCTGAAGCCACTCTTAGGATACAAAGGCCACATGGTAGCGCGCATGACCTCTTAAATCTACCAAAGGAAAGATTTCGCCCAAGCATTAGCAGCCATGGACAGCTGTTTCGGCCTTGTTAGAACAGCTTGTCGGCCATTTTAGTATCTGGCATTTTGGTTCGCTGTCTTGTCAATCGTTCGGACATTAGCTTGTCAGTGAATATATCTGAAAAGCGAGCAAATATCAAAGAGAAGCCGTTGAGGAGCATTGCGTTGTTCCCTTTGTCATTTTATCATTTCTTAGCAAATGCGCATGCGTAACCTCAGTGCACGCAGTTGCGTACCATATGGAGAGCTCAATGAATACATCGTGGTATATATATCGACCGAAATCTTATATATAAGCGTGGAGCGGTTCCGAACTGTAAGTAAGTAAGGGATTTGTCACATGTGGTCTAGGGGCCGACACTTCTCTCCCTCTCTGCCTGCGGGTAACTGAAAGATGCAGCGAAGGACCAAGCACTCCAGGCCGGTATAAGCGATGCGCAGGTCGAAATCTTGGGCTTCAACGTGACGGTACGACGCTCAGGCAACACGTCCAGAGGTACCAGTATTGGTTTTTTTTTCCTTTTGTTTTCTTTTCAATTAACGTTGTCACTGTTTTCATTTCGTTTTTACGCCGGCAGGCCGCATTTATTTCAATCGTATCTGATAGTTGGCCTTACCAAGATTTCATAAGGGTTTTTTTATGTTAAATATCATGTCAGATTCTCAGTAGCCACAGAGTCTACCCTTGGACGTTTAAAGGGGCAGTGTCACGCTGTTTGGAAACTTTATAAAAAGCCAGAAGGTGTCTTCGTATCAATTGAATTCCACAAATAATGGTTTAGTTTTGTTATTAAAGACTATTTGAAGGTACTGAAACTTTTCCTGTCGGCTGCTGCTACGGATTGCAAGGATGGAAATGGATTGAAACTTGAAAAAATTGGCCAACATTTTCAATTTTTTATGCTACGCCTTCAAAAAATCCTCAGGAAATTTATTATGGTTAGCCCTCTCTGATAAAATTCATTTGATATCTTCGTCGTAGCTTTACAGAATCATTTTGTTGATAAGTAGAGCCTCAAGTAACGATTTTAGCACAGAATTGACCTAGAACAGCAAAATCCTCGTGACACTGCCTCTTCAAGGACTGATTGTCCACTTTAATTTGACCCTAATTTCATAAGTTATTGACCAACTTCTCTACAAGAAAGCCGTATTGAAATTAAAGTCAATAATATTACATACAGTGTTTTAAAAAGCGTTCAACTTAACTTAACATAGATTTAATAACTTTAATACATAATAATCAATAATCAAGATCAATTTATTTAAGCTCGATAGCGTGAGGAGTGCTTGCCCCATCTTCCAAGCCGGGGATTCACCTATTAAACGTCCGAGCATTCCGGATCGAATTGGAATTTAGAAGTGTTGGTTTTTGAGGAGAGGGGAAAACCGGAGTACCCGGAGAAAAACCTTTCGGAGCAGAGAAGAGAACCAACAACAAACTCAACCCACATATGACGTCGAGTACGCGAATCGAACCTGGGCCACATGAGACTACATTGGTGGTAGGCGAGTGCTCTCACCACTGCGCCATCCCTGCTCCCTCGATATCCCTAGTTATCAACAGTTCGTTTGCCTAATGGCAGCGTCCTCTTTTTAAAGGTAGCTTTGGATTCAAAAGTCTTTACCCTCATCAAGCCAGATGGGTAGATTGGTTGTTTTCTTATTTTTATAATCTTCATTCACCAGTAACGTAGTGTTTAGTTTCCAGAAGGCAGCACCTCTTCCATAGGATTTAATTTCCTCAAGTTTTAGAAATATAGCGGAGTGGTCCGTTTTAATCGAAGGTATAAAATCGACCGTCGTAACCAAATCGTGTAATTTGTCCGATATTAACCAGTAATCTAATTTTGTAAAATACAAATACAAACTTTGCGATGTTGGAGTTTTGAGAATCAGTGAGAGGGTTTTGGCAAAATTCTGGTTTTCAAATAGAGATTGGTTGTTAGTCGCTAATATCGTGGCTTATTTTCTAATTTTACGTTTAATTTTACCCAAAAGTAATCAGATAATCATACCATTTTACTAATTTTGTCACAAGAAATCTTCAGGTAGGAAAGCATACCTTTTTATGTCTAATAAAGAGATTAACACGCGTCATTTTAATTCTCGGCTAATAATTGAAAATCGAAGTTTGGAACCTTTTTCAATCTCTCTACCAACAGATTCAAATCAAAATATGGTACCTTTTTTCTAACCTTTTCGCCAGCAAGTGCAAATCGATATTTGGCCTGTATGTCAAAATAACTTCAGATCGAAATTTTGTACCTTTTTTCCACAAATTCTCTGCCAACTACTTAAAGGGATAGTTTCACGGTTGGCGCATGTGCAACCATTCAGAGGCGAGTACATAACTTGTGCGTCCTGTGCGGAATAAAACCTTAGAACCGAAGAATAAATTCCATCTCCCAGTGTCCAATACTAAATTCAACATTTTCTGTTGAAATCCACTGAAATATTCCGCGAAATTTGGGCATCAGTCATTCTCTTAGCCTTCGTGTAGCCGTATGGCTACGCGTAGACTATCATTCTGCTTGCGCAAAATTACAGTCTGTGATTACTGATATACATATGGTTGATACAAAAACTAACATGTTTTCCATTTCCATTTCCATTTATTTTGCCATTAACCAAATAAAAATACAATCTTTAAAAATACGAAACACAAGAAATTGATAATAACTTAAACTTAAGACAATAGACTACAAATTTTTAAGGTGGTAATTACAAGAAAGCCTATATAGAAGCCGGGGGCTTATGAACTATAGGCTTCCTGACAATATAGGATACATCATACGAATTACGGGGACAGCATGAAATATGAAATGTATTATTTTAAAAAGAAAAGAAAAGAAGAAGTAAGTAGCTCAACAATGAGTATATTTGCCTAAGAAAGAAGGAATTTTTAAAGTCTTTTCCCAAACAAACGGATGCTTTCACTGTTTTGAATTTCATGACTTAACGAGTTGAAAAACTTAGGTCCTTGAAACCGAATTGAGAAGTTTCGAATATTAGTTCGGCAGGGAGGTATATAAAAAAGGTTGCAATTTCTAGTATAATGCGAATGTAACTGGCTTGCGAGAGTAAACATATCACGAAAATAATTAGGAAGTAAACCTCTTTTGAATAGATACATGAATTTACCTATCTGGTATAAATAAATGTCAGAGAATTTCAAAATCTCCTTTTCTTTGAAAAGAACATAAGTGTGGGAATCGAAAGGAACTTTAGATATTATTCTTATTATCTTCTTTTCCAGAAGAATAACGCGATTTAAATTACTCTGATATGTTGATCCCCAAACTGAAACACAATATATTAAGTAAGGGTAAACTAGACTATAGTACAAACAGTGTAAGGAAGTTTTGGGAAGGCAAAAACTTGACTTATGAATAATGCCTATAGATTTTGATATTTTTCTAGAGACACTAAGAATGTGAGGCTTCCATGACAAATGCTCATCAAGGATAACACCTAAAAATACTGTTTCTTTCACACAATCAATCTTATTGTTGTCAATTTGAATAGATAGATCAAGTGTTTGCCTCCTTTGGCGTGGTCTAAAAACCATAAAATTCGATTTTTTAAAGTTAATTCACAGCTTATTAGCTCGACACCACTGTGTTAATTTACACATTTCAGAATTTAGGGTTTCAGAAAGTAAATTAAAATCTTTGTGAGAAAAAAATATGTTAGTGTCATCAGCAAAAAGAATAAAGTCCACCACCTTTGACACATTACACAGATCATTTATATAGAGCAGAAAGAGGAGGGGGCCTAGTATAGAGCCCTGAGGCACCCCACACTTTATTTGGCAAGAATCCGAACAAATACCATTAAATTCCACATATTGTTGTCTATCGCTTAGATAGCTTTCAAACCATCTAAGTGCAGTGCCTCGAACACCATAATGCTCTAGTTTTGAAATTAAAATTTGATGATCAACGGTGTCAAAGGCTTTAGACAAGTCTATAAAAATACCAACTATATTCCTTATTTTCAATAGCGGAAGAGATTTTGTCATACAAACAAGCTAGAGCATAAGCAGTGGCGTGATGTTTGCGAAAACCATACTGATTATCAGAGAGAATTTATAGACATTGAGAAACCTTAAAAGACGATTGTACATGACTCTCTCTAGAATTTTAGAGAATGCAGGTAAAACAGACACGGGTCTGTAATTTGTAAATATATCCTGTTCACCAGATTTAAATAAGGGGATAACTCGAGCAATTTTTAATTGATTTGGCACAATACTAGAGGTGATGGATAAGTTAATCAAGCTAGTAACAGGGGAGATTATTATATAAATAGTATCTTTAATTAAGTTCATAGAAATATTGTTATGACCTACAGCATTACCTGAACGACAAGTACGACATATTTCAATAATTTCCTCCTCATTTGCAACTTCAAGAAATATTGAATTGACTAGTCTGGGGAGTAAAAAAGAACTATGCGACTTTTCTCATGCAGGAATTTTGCTAGCTAAATTAGGGCCAATGTTAGTAAAATATTTACAAAAAAGATTAGCTATTTCCTTTGGATCGGAAATTTCACGAGAATCTGCCCTAAATACGGATGGTAGACCACGCTTACCTTTATTTCTGTTAAGAATTTCATTGAGAACTTTCCAAATGCCCTTAACATTTGATTTTAGTTTCTCAATTTGTTTTTCATAATATAAACGCTTAGCAACTCGAATAGAATGGGTGAGTTTGATTTTGTAAGACTTGTATGCATTTTCATTAGATGAGTTAGGGTTATTAAGAAAACACTTATACAACATATTTTTCTTCTTAACGGAATTAGCAAGACCTTTAGTAAACCAAGGCTTACGAGAAATTGAACCGCTTCACTTTTTTCTTTTCCAGAAGAATAACGCGATTTAAATTACTCTGATATATTGATCCCCAAACTGAAACACAATATATTAAGTAAGGGTAAACTAGACTATAGTACAAAGAGTGTAAGGAAGTTTTGGGAAGGCAAAAACTTGACTTATGAATAATGCCTATAGATTTTGATATTTTTCTAGAGACACTAAGAATGTGAGGCTTCCATGACAAATGCTCATCAAGGATAACACCTAAAAATACTGTTTCTTTCACACAATCAATCTTATTGTTGTCAATTTGAATAGATAGATCAAGTGTTTGCCTCCTTTGGCGTGGTCTAAAAACCATAAAATTCGATTTTTTAAAGTTAATTATTAGCTCGACACCACTGTGTTAATTTACACATTTCAGAATTTAGGGTTTCAGAAAGTAAATTAAAATCTTTGTGAGAAAAAAATATGTTAGTGTCATCAGCAAAAAGAATAAAGTCCACCACCTTTGACACATTACACAGATCATTTATATAGAGCAGAAAGAGGAGGGGGCCTAGTATAGAGCCCTGAGGCACCCCACACTTTATTTGGCAAGAATCCGAACAAATACCATTAAATTCCACATATTGTTGTCTATCGCTTAGATAGCTTTCAAACCATCTAAGTGCAGTGCCTCGAACACCATAATGCTCTAGTTTTGAAATTAAAATTTGATGATCAACGGTGTCAAAGGCTTTAGACAAGTCTATAAAAATACCAACTATATTCCTTATTTTCAATAGCGGAAGAGATTTTGTCATACAAACAAGCTAGAGCATAAGCAGTGGCGTGATGTTTGCGAAAACCATACTGATTATCAGAGAGAATTTTATAGACATTGAGAAACCTTAAAAGACGATTGTACATGACTCTCTCTAGAATTTTAGAGAATGCAGGTAAAACAGACACGGGTCTGTAATTTGTAAATATATCCTGTTCACCAGATTTAAATAAGGGGATAACTCGAGCAATTTTTAATTGATTTGGCACAATACTAGAGGTGATGGATAAGTTAATCAAGCTAGTAACAGGGGAGATTATTATATAAATAGTATCTTTAATTAAGTTCATAGAAATATTGTTATGACCTACAGCATTACCTGAACGACAAGTACGACATATTTCAATAATTTCCTCCTCATTTGCAACTTCAAGAAATATTGAATTGACTAGTCTGGGGAGTAAAAAAGAACTATGCGACTTTTCTCATGCAGGAATTTTGCTAGCTAAATTAGGGCCAATGTTAGTAAAATATTTACAAAAAAGATTAGCTATTTCCTTTGGATCGGAAATTTCACGAGAATCTGCCCTAAATACGGATGGTAGACCACGCTTACCTTTATTTCTATTAAGAATTTCATTGAGAACTTTCCAAATGCCCTTAACATTTGATTTTAGTTTCTCAATTTGTTTTTCATAATATAAACGCTTAGCAACTCGAAGAGAATGGGTGAGTTTGATTTTGTAAGACTTGTATGCATTTTCATTAGATGAGTTAGGGTTATTAAGAAAACACTTATACAACATATTTTTCTTCTTAACGGAATTAGCAAGACCTTTAGTAAACCAAGGCTTACGAGAATTGAACCGCTTCACTTTTTTTCTTTTCCAGAAGAATAACGCGATGTAAATTACTCTGATATGTTGATCCCCAAACTGAAACACAATATATTAAGTAAGGGTAAACTAGACTATAGTACAAAGAGTGTAAGGAAGTTTTGGGAAGGCAAAAACTTGACTTATGAATAATGCCTATAGATTTTGATATTTTTCTAGAGACACTAAGAATGTGAGGCTTCCATGACAAATGCTCATCAAGGATAACACCTAAAAATACTGTTTCTTTCACACAATCAATCTTATTGTTGTCAATTTGAATAGATAGATCAAGTGTTTGCCTCCTTTGGCGTGGTCTAAAAACCATAAAATTCGATTTTTTAAAGTTAATTATTAGCTCGACACCACTGTGTTAATTTACACATTTCAGAATTTAGGGTTTCAGAAAGTAAATTAAAATCTTTGTGAGAAAAAAATATGTTAGTGTCATCAGCAAAAAGAATAAAGTCCACCACCTTTGACACATTACACAGATCATTTATATAGAGCAGAAAGAGGAGGGGGCCTAGTATAGAGCCCTGAGGCACCCCACACTTTATTTGGCAAGAATCCGAACAAATACCATTAAATTCCACATATTGTTGTCTATCGCTTAGATAGCTTTCAAACCATCTAAGTGCAGTGCCTCGAACACCATAATGCTCTAGTTTTGAAATTAAAATTTGATGATCAACGGTGTCAAAGGCTTTAGACAAGTCTATAAAAATACCAACTATATTCCTTATTTTCAATAGCGGAAGAGATTTTGTCATACAAACAAGCTAGAGCATAAGCAGTGGCGTGATGTTTGCGAAAACCATACTGATTATCAGAGAGAATTTTATAGACATTGAGAAACCTTAAAAGACGATTGTACATGACTCTCTCTAGAATTTTAGAGAATGCAGGTAAAACAGACACGGGTCTGTAATTTGTAAATATATCCTGTTCACCAGATTTAAATAAGGGAATAACTCGAGCAATTTTTAATTGATTTGGCACAACACTAGAGGTGATGGATAAGTTAATCAAGCTAGTAACAGGGGAGATTATTATATAAATAGTATCTTTAATTAAGTTCATAGAAATATTGTTATGACCTACAGCATTACCTGAACGACAAGTACGACATATTTCAATAATTTCCTCCTCATTTGCAACTTCAAGAAATATTGAATTGACTAGTCTGGGGAGTAAAAAAGAACTATGCGACTTTTCTCATGCAGGAATTTTGCTAGCTAAATTAGGGCCAATGTTAGTAAAATATTTACAAAAAAGATTAGCTATTTCCTTTGGATCGGAAATTTCACGAGAATCTGCCCTAAATACGGATGGTAGACCACGCTTACCTTTATTTCTGTTAAGAATTTCATTGAGAACTTTCCAAATGCCCTTAACATTTGATTTTAGTTTCTCAATTTGTTTTTCATAATATAAACGCTTAGCAACTCGAATAGAATGGGTGAGTTTGATTTTGTAAGACTTGTATGCATTTTCATTAGATGAGTTAGGGTTATTAAGAAAACACTTATACAACATATTTTTCTTCTTAACGGAATTAGCAAGACCTTTAGTAAACCAAGGCTTACGAGAATTGAACCGCTTCACTTTTTTCTTTTCCAGAAGAATAACGCGATTTAAATTACTCTGATATATTGATCCCCAAACTGAAACACAATATATTAAGTAAGGGTAAACTAGACTATAGTACAAAGAGTGTAAGGAAGTTTTGGGAAGGCAAAAACTTGACTTATGAATAATGCCTATAGATTTTGATATTTTTCTAGAGACACTAAGAATGTGAGGCTTCCATGACAAATGCTCATCAAGGATAACACCTAAAAATACTGTTTCTTTCACACAATCAATCTTATTGTTGTCAATTTGAATAGATAGATCAAGTGTTTGCCTCCTTTGGCGTGGTCTAAAAACCATAAAATTCGATTTTTTAAAGTTAATTATTAGCTCGACACCACTGTGTTAATTTACACATTTCAGAATTTAGGGTTTCAGAAAGTAAATTAAAATCTTTGTGAGAAAAAAATATGTTAGTGTCATCAGCAAAAAGAATAAAGTCCACCACCTTTGACACATTACACAGATCATTTATATAGAGCAGAAAGAGGAGGGGGCCTAGTATAGAGCCCTGAGGCACCCCACACTTTATTTGGCAAGAATCCGAACAAATACCATTAAATTCCACATATTGTTGTCTATCGCTTAGATAGCTTTCAAACCATCTAAGTGCAGTGCCTCGAACACCATAATGCTCTAGTTTTGAAATTAAAATTTGATGATCAACGGTGTCAAAGGCTTTAGACAAGTCTATAAAAATACCAACTATATTCCTTATTTTCAATAGCGGAAGAGATTTTGTCATACAAACAAGCTAGAGCATAAGCAGTGGCGTGATGTTTGCGAAAACCATACTGATTATCAGAGAGAATTTTATAGACATTGAGAAACCTTAAAAGACGATTGTACATGACTCTCTCTAGAATTTTAGAGAATGCAGGTAAAACAGACACGGGTCTGTAATTTGTAAATATATCCTGTTCACCAGATTTAAATAAGGGAATAACTCGAGCAATTTTTAATTGATTTGGCACAACACTAGAGGTGATGGATAAGTTAATCAAGCTAGTAACAGGGGAGATTATTATATAAATAGTATCTTTAATTAAGTTCATAGAAATATTGTTATGACCTACAGCATTACCTGAACGACAAGTACGACATATTTCAATAATTTCCTCCTCATTTGCAACTTCAAGAAATATTGAATTGACTAGTCTGGGGAGTAAAAAAGAACTATGCGACTTTTCTCATGCAGGAATTTTGCTAGCTAAATTAGGGCCAATGTTAGTAAAATATTTACAAAAAAGATTAGCTATTTAAACCTTAAAAGACGATTGTACATGACTCTCTCTATAATTTTAGAGAATGCAGGTAAAACAGACACGGGTCTGTAATTTGTAAATATATCCTGTTCACCAGATTTAAATAAGGGGATAACTCGAGCAATTTTTAATTGATTTGGCACAATACTAGAGGTGATGGATAAGTTAATCAAGCTAGTAACAGGGGAGATTATTATATAAATAGTATCTTTAATTAAGTTCATAGAAATATTGTTATGACCTACAGCATTACCTGAACGACAAGTACGACATATTTCAATAATTTCCTCCTCATTTGCAACTTCAAGAAATATTGAATTGACTAGTCTGGGGAGTAAAAAAGAACTATGCGACTTTTCTCATGCAGGAATTTTGCTAGCTAAATTAGGGCCAATGTTAGTAAAATATTTACAAAAAAGATTAGCTATTTCCTTTGGATCGGAAATTTCACGAGAATCTGCCCTAAATACGGATGGTAGACCACGCATACCTTTATTTCTGTTAAGAATTTCATTGAGAACTTTCCAAATGCCCTTAACATTTGATTTTAGTTTCTCAATTTGTTTTTCATAATATAAACGCTTAGCAACTCGAATAGAATGGGTGAGTTTGATTTTGTAAGACTTGTATGCATTTTCATTAGATGAGTTAGGGTTATTAAGAAAACACTTATACAACATATTTTTCTTCTTAACGGAATTAGCAAGACCTTTAGTAAACCAAGGCTTACGAGAATTGAACCGCTTCACTTTCTTTTTTTTGAGTGGAAAACACCGATCATGTACTTATGCATGGAGTCGGAACATTCAAAATGAATTCTAATGAGCAATCTCACCTTTAACGTCGTATATTTACGACTGACTGCAAAATTTTCAAAGGCAAATTTACCGCCACAGTTATCTGCACCCTTCCGATAGTTTTATAAACAATAGAATTGAACGGGCTAACGTTATAGTTTAGACACGCGCCGAGCCGTGAAACCCTCCCTTTAAAATCGATATTTGACACCTTTGTTCAGTTGGGCTAGGTGTGGACAAGTTCAAATGAAATTCGTCACCTTTGCCCGATCTATCTACCAACAGATTAAACTCAAGATTTAGTGCCTTAATTAAACCTTCCTGCTAACAAATTTAAATCGAACCTGGTTGCCTTTTTTCGAAAGAAACGTTGCAATTATTTTATCGCGTCTACCGCGCGTGTGGGAGCACAGAATTCATTACCTAAAACACACCCACGTAGCTGCCTTGATTCATATAAAATGAAATAGACTTCCTAAAAGAAAATATAGGGGCCATCAAACGCATACGCGGATAAGGCAGATGCTTTTGAAAACTTTTCCTGTTGTTAGGAGGGCTTTTTGAACTGAACATAAGATTGTTTCAAATAATCTCTTGCATTTCAAAGGTAGTACATGATACATACTTAGATATCCTCTCTCCATCGGAGCTTTCCAGGGATAATTTACAACACTGGCCGGGGGACTTTACCAGACTGCTTGTCCAGAAACCGGAAACTTTCACTGATCTTTCAGGCGCTAGAGGTCGTGTAAACTGAATTCACTTTGCACTTCATCAATGGAGCTGACTACATACTTCCGAGGAATTGGCTTCAGGTAATGAAGTCTGTGTTCCACACGCGCGGTGCACGCGATAAAATAAGTGCAACGTTTAAGGCAACCAATTTCGATTTAAATTTTTTTTATAACATTTATTAGAAGACAAAAATTCATACAGTAGTAATTTTGTATTACATTACAGTCTACTTACATTACTCTACGTTACTATACTTAACAGATTAAAGTAGAAAAGCCAACACGCGATAAAATTTCGAAAGTTCTTTTTTGGCAGTCGCGATATCTTTTTAGAATTTCGAGTTTTCCGGGAATGAAAAAAAGAAAGTTTTTAAAGTCTAACACATCTCCGCAAAGGCTTGTGCGAAAAATGCAATATTTGGCTATCAGTAAACAATGATTTAGGACTTGCCAATGCTTTGTCCTATCATGCCAGCCGTAGAGTATATGACTTGTGGATAACGTAATTCTTTCATTTGTTGTTTGGTTCCACCATTCTTGAAACAGAATCCAGAAATCCACTGTTAGAGTACAGTTTATTAGCAGGTGATGCAGCGTTTGTTCCTCAGCGGTGCATAGGTTGCATATGGGGCTTTCTGAAATGCCGTCTCGATAAAGTGTAGCGCGAGTTGGAAGCACGTTATGAATCACTTTATATTGAAACATTATTATTTCTACTTCGTTTTTGACTGCAAACGTCATGAGGTAAACCTTCTGGATGGTGTTTCCTGTAAATCCGTGTCTTAGAATTTTGGTTTCGGCAGTGGGAGGAACGAAGATGGTGTTTAAAAGAGAGGAGTAAATAGAACTGGTTCTTAAGGTGTTGACAGTGGTATCGTTTATGACGTTCGGAATAGGGTTTTTAAGTTTAGCTTTCCAGGTTTTTGGGATTGCATTAACCAGGCTATAGTATGTAGTGAAAGGAATATTCAAATTGAATTTTAATGCAAGTTCGTGCCACTTCAAACAATCCTGATTTTGATTTAATATGTCGCTTATCTTGGTAATACCGGCGTCATACCAACATTTGTAAAAAACAGTATTTTTTCCTACAAGAATGTTCCTGTTATTCCAGACTATTTCGTTTTTAGGATTTGTTTTGGAATCGATGCCCGTTGAAATTTTGAACTCGCACCAGTAATCTAACATTTTTTTTTATAAAATGTGGGAAGCTTATCATCAAGGTCTAGTAAACTTTATGCAAAGTTGCATTTTGTTAGGAAGGCAAGACTACCATACTTATGGAAGAGCTAGTTAGGAATTATTTTCCAGGAGGCTTGTGACTCGTCTTGAATTCTATTGACCCAAGTTATTTTGAACGCTTTTTCCATGAGTTTAAAATCACACATTTTCAATCCGCCATCTTTCCTTTCTGCAATTATGGTGTTTCTTTTGATTTTAGGGGGCTTCCCAGCCCAAACAAAGTTGAAAATTAGCTTATTTATTTCTTGGATGTAGTGATCTGGAACAGGGAGAACAGAGGCTGAGTAAATTAATTTAGATAATCCAAGTGTTTTAACTATAAAGAGTTCCATTTCTCCGTTGACAAGTGTTTAGCGTTTTCTCGAGGTTAAGTATTTTTTCACCGAAGTTGAGTCTGTTAGCACTTTCTTGGTTGCAAGAAAAGAAGATACCAAGGGCGTTGATAGCTTCTTTTGGCCACTTAAAACCAAAAGGTTCATCTGTTCTGTCTTTCCATTCGCCTAACCGCATAGCTTCGGTTTTAGACTCGAAACGGAGTCCAGGTCACGAACAAATACTGTTGTGTTGCCGGCGTATTGACTTAATTCTAGCTCATGTTTGTTGACTTGGTTACCTTTGATAGTGGGATCATTTTTTACGGATCTAGAGAGGAGTTCCATGCCCAGAACGAAGAGGACGCCGGACAACGGCCAACCTTGTCTGACTCCCCGCCGTAGGGAGAAAAAGGTTGAAGCATGACCGTTATTCAGAACACAGCTATACAGAATTTTTATCCAATTTTGAATGTCATGGCCGAAATTAAACAGCTGAAGTGTTTCTAAGAGAGAGTTCCATTCAGTGGATCAAACGCTTTTTTCAAGTCTAAGAAAATTGTAATACCTTTTTGATTTAGCTTTTCCGTACAACGTATCAAGTCGTAGATTAGCCTCACATTTTCGCCAATGTAGCGGCCTTTAACATAACCAGTTTGATCTGGGTTTATTAACGTTGGCAAGACTTTTTCAATTCTCTTGGCTATAACTTTGGTGAGGATCTTGTAATCAACGTTCAGAAGTGAGATGGGCCTTAGATTTACCAGAATAGTTTTATCCTTGGATTTTTTTGGGATAAGCGAGGTTATTCCTCGTCTTTTGGCTTATAGAAAGCATACCGTGCTGCGAAGAAAAATAGTAGCTGGCTAGCAGATCATGACAGATGTCTGGCTAAAAGAATCGGTAGAATTCGGCGGACAGGCCATCAGTGCCCGAGGTTTTGTGATTGTCGAAGTCCTTGAGCGCATTAGTGCATTCTTCTACTTTTCACAAGATTTATTCTCTTCTTCGCTTAGTTCGGTTACGTTTTTTGGATTAAAAGATGGCGAGTTTTTGAAGTTTTTGGGATTAATATTGGTGGAGCGGTATAACGACTCATAAAACTTTTTTTCTTTTTCTAACATTTCAGATTGATCTTCTATATAACAGTTTTCCCCAACTTTAAGTTTGGAGACTGTTTTAATATCATGATGGCGTTTTTCTAAGCTGTAAGTTTCGATTTAAATTTGTTAGCAGAAAGGTTCAATTAAGGCACCATATCTTGAGTTTAATATTCAGGCAATTTTAACTTGTGGACAGCTAGTCCAAACAAAGCTGCCAAATATCGATTTACAGTAGTTGGCGGAGAATTTGGTAAAAGGTATACCAAATTTCAAGTTGAAGTTCTCAACATAATGGTCACATAAAGGTACCAAATATCAATTTGTACTTGTTGGCGAAGAGGTTATGAAAAGGTACCAAATTTTGATTTCAATTTGTTGGAAGAGAGATTAAAAAAAGGTACCAAATTTCCATTTTCAATTATTGGTTGAGAAAATAAAATGACGCGCGTTTATTTCTTTATTAGACATAAAGGGTACGTTTTTCAATCTGAAGAGTTCTTGTAACAAAATTAAAAAAATGGTATGATTATCTGATTAATTTTGGGTAACATTTAACGTAAATTTAGAAAATTGGCCATAAACTAGAGACCAAAACCCAATTTCCCTTTGAAAACTAGACTTAACGAAAACTATCACTGATTGAAGTAGACCACCTTTCTTGTCAAGTGAGATATCCAGAGGACAATCAAAATCACTAACCACCACTGATTTCCTCATTGCCAAAGTCATTGTCTCTAATCTTAACAACTTTGATAAATTACGATAAAATTTAACAGCTTCGAGCTTCGGGCTCAAGTACCCACACATCACAGAAAGGTTTTTATCTTTGAGAGCATTCGCAGCGGCCATTGAAATTCTTTCTTTATCGGGGTGTCTTAAAAGATAGACAGGGATTGGACTTGGCTGTAGATAACTCGCGGGATCAACACGTGGGCTGATTTTTGTACGATGTGCTTGCATGACTTCGATGTTTTGAAGGCCCTTGTTTCTCACTGAAAAGGTTCTTCTTTAGAAATTCTTCTACAAAGTCACAGCTTTTCTCGGCGTCCTCTTTTAAGCTCCATATGACAACATTATTCCTCAATATTATTCCTACCTATTTTCCAAGTCTTCGATCTTTCTGCGAAGAGCATCTATGTCTGCTAGGCTCGCTTTTCTTGTGAGAGTGGGTTTAACTTCGGTTACTTCGTTGTCTAAGAATTAGAAACCACCTTTGAAGTCACTAACATCTTTGGCAGTTTTTTAATGACTTGCTTCTAAGCTCTCCAGCTTTCTCAAGATGGCATTAAGCTTCGTCTCTTGTTTATCTTTGGCGGCGAGCAAGTCGTCATACGGATACTTGAGAAATTAATGTGATCTGGTAGCTGAAGCCACTCTTAGGGCAGTAACGCCACATGGTAGCGGGCATTACCCATTAAATGTACCAAAGCAAATATTGAGCCCAAAAAGCATTAGCATCCATGGACAGCTCTTTCGGTTGTATAAGAAAGTTTATTCACAGATAAAAACACATTAAAAGACAAACAAAGACAAAGACAATGAAACAAAGGGGCACGCAATATTCAGAAGTACATCAGACAGTCAACGTTTATCCGGAGTAGGCGATCTGATACAAAACAAAATCCCTAATTAAAGTCCCTGAGGCCACATGCCAAACAAATTCCTTATATAGGGCCTTTGATTATATAGTCCACGAACAGCGCACAGACAATGCGCAGACATGAAAGAAGGACGACTAAATAAAGATCCTCAGAAGCCCATCCTCCACGGCACAGAAATCGTCGATCAGCCAAGACTCAGCAAAACAGGATTCGGAGAGCCGAATAAAGTCCAACGAGATTCTCCTCCGTACGTCGTTCGTAATATAACGAATGATAGCCCTATGGTCTTCTTTACCATTGAAAAAAGCGGCCTTATTGCGAAACACCCAAATGCCGTAGAGGATGGACTTAAGAAGAAAACGTGCGACTCTGGCCCTCTTGGCAGAAACTGCGGGCCATAAAAAGAAAAAGACAAAAAGACAATTAACACGGAAATTAAGACACAGTAGGAGAGACAGAATCGGCTGAAAATGGGTCCACACACTTTTAACACGAGGGCAATTAAGAAAACAATGATCGATAGTCTCCTGTCTAGGGCACGACGCACAAACCCCAGAAAAAGAATCCGGACCTTGATACCGCGCAAGGCAATCAACCACAAAAGATCATTCTTGAAATTTTCAGTAAAACGATCCCGGACAAGAGACCAGTAACGATCAAGAGAAGAAGGACGAGGGAGAAAAGAGGACCAGAACTTCGGGAGAAGAGGAGAAGAAGAACGATGCGAGAGGAGAGAACTATAAATCTTACGAGATACAAGATCATCAACAGACGAAACTTGAGCTAGAACGCGAAGACAAACAACATAGAAAGGAGTGGGATGACTCGCGTTAGGAGTGGAAGAATCACGCAAGCCAGCCCACTCAGCCCGCGCGGATGCAAGGCGTCGGCCAACGAAATATTTACATAGGAAAAAACTAGAGTCCTCGGAGGAACTGACGGTGGAAATCATGCAACTTAAACGAAGGGCATCGCATTTCAAGGCCAAATTGTAAATGCCCAACCCCCCTGCACTCTGGTGTAAAAAGCAAGTGTTCCTACTCACGGTTTCACAACGGGAACCCCAAAGGAAAGGCCAAATCAATTGATTGACACGCGCAAGCACCCACGCGGGCATAATAAGAAATCTCCCGAGATAAAGTAATTTACTAAGGGCAAGAACATTAATTAAAAGGCTCTTACCGACAAAGGACAGTGACAGAGATTTCCAAAGATCAAGGGATCCCTCTAACTTGTTAAGACGGGGCTGCCAATTATCAATTTCGGTAGGAACAGTGCCAAAAACTACACCTAAAACGTTCATCTTGCGTACCCAAGTGAGGCCAAGTGGCTCATCAGTTCTATCCTTCCACGAACCCAGCCACATGGCCTCAGTTTTGGACTTATTTAACTTCGCACCAGAACCCTTCTCATAAATAGAAATAACATCAAATAATTTAACAAGAGACCGAAAATCTTTCAAAATTGCCGTAGTATCATCGGCGTACAAACGAACTTTAGCCTGGCGGCCGCGGGCACCAGGCAAGAGAAATCCCCTGATCTCAGGACAACTGCGAATTTGACAAGCAAGAGCCTCAATATATAAAACATAAGGCAGGGGGGACAAGGGGTCACCCTGCCTCACCCCGCGACGTAAAGGAATTTTCTCAGTCAACCATCCATTGAGAAGAATTCGCATGTAAGCACCCTCGTAAAAGGTGTGAACCCATCTCAGAAAATTTGGGCCAAAACCGAGGTGACAGAGAAGATCTGTTAAAAACGAACGGTCGACACGATCAAAAGCCTTCTCCTGGGCAAGGCTAATGAGAATTGCCGTCTCATCAGTCCGCTCAATGAAATCAAGGATATCCCGTAATAAAACAACATTGGACGAAATCGATCGGCCCGGCACAGAACAAGTCTGATCCGGGTCAACAACAAAACCTAAAACGCGAGAAAGGCGACAAGTGATAGCTTTAGAAATAATCTTATAATCTACATTGAGCAAACTGATGGGACGCCAATTTTTCAGACTTTTTCTGTCACCTCGCTTTTTGAAAATTAGTCGGGTAGCGCTGCCCTTCATGGAATCGGACAGTGCTCCGTCACTAAAACATTCACGAGCAACTCTTAAAAAGAAAGGACCCAAAAGGTGCCAAAAAGCTCTATAGAATTCAACGGTGAAACCGTCAGGACCGGGGGACCTACCAAGATTAAGAGAAGAGAGAGACTCGGCTAGCTCAGATAAAGAAAGGGCCTGATCACAGAAATCGCGATCACTTTCGGTGAGAGAACGAGCAAAACCTTGTAGCAGTCGTTGTTTACAAACGGGATCAGTAGGTTCAGGGGAAAATAAATCAGTATAAAAACACACGTGCGCGTGTTCAATTCCCTCACGGGCAAAAACCTCGACCCCATCTGCATTTAAAATAGAAGACACAAAATTACGATCCATGCGCTCACGTTCTAATTTAAAGAAAAAGCGCGTGGGTTTCTCACCATCTTCGAACCATTGAACCCGACTACGAATTTTGGCACCTTCCAGGTCCCTTAAGGTGATAGCTCTTTAAGTCGAGATTCGAGGGAGACAATTGTTGAAACGACAGAATTGTCTCCCTGACAAAGACGCTGCTTACAACTAATTAGACGATTAGTGAGCTTGACACGCTCGTGGAATAATTCTCTGCGCTTAAGTTTGGAATAAGAAACAATTTCAGCACGCAAAGAACGCTTCAAAAAATCCCACCAGTCCTTAATAGATAGAAAATTATCAACGCAGGTCAAAAAATCAGTAATTCGAGCAGAAATCAAAGAACAAAAATCAGAATCTGAAAGCAACGAGTTATTAAATTTCCACAGACCAGGACCACGTGCGTAATCATTATTCAAACAAACTTGCAAGCTAACAAAATCATGATCTGAAAAACAACACGGAAGAAAATCACAGGACCGAACGGAGGAAGCAAGATTAAAAGAAACAAAAAACTTATCAAGGCGACTGCCAATTGAAAAATCCGAATTAAACCAAGAGTATTGGCGCAATCTGGGATGAAGTTTACGCCAAGCATCAGAAACTCTAAAACAAGAACGAAAGTCCGCTAAATATTTCGCAACAAAAACATTACCGCCAAGTTTGTCAAGCTCACTTTCATAACAATTAAAATCTCCACCTAGGATAATAGCATCCGCAGGAAGAAAAAAATCATGAAGATTTTCAAAGAAGATTTTACGATGGGTTAAATTAACAGGAGCATAAATATTAACGAAATTAATCTTGAAACCATTAGACGTAGCTAATAAACTAAGAACACGGCCATCAGAATCTTTGCGCCAGGATAAAATCTCACCATCAAATCGATCGGAAACAAGAATAGCCACACCACCCTGTCTGCCAAAGGCAGGCGACCAGAAACTAGGGCCAGACCACTCAGCAGACAGGGCAGTGAACCTACTAGAAAAAGAAACATGAGTTTCCTGAACAAAACAAAAATCATAACTTTTAGCACGATCAAAAATCATTAACTCCTTACGTAAATCAAAACCCCTTGAATTAAGTGAAAGAAGCTTCACAACAAACAATAATAATAATAAAGGCATGACTAAGAGGGAGCAGACTTACGGGCGATGCCGGATTCAACAGAAGACGAAGATCGCTAACGCGCCCCGATACCAGAAGTATCCATAGGTTCATGTGACCTGGAGAGCTGTGAAGACTGCGCAGATCTCCTCAGGGTAGAAACCTTAACAGGAGCAGTTGGTTTACGCGTAGTACCGACCTGCGAGTTGGAAAAAGGGGCAGGCTTGCGACGACCAGAAGATTTCGAAGAGAGCTTTTGAGATAGAGAACCGGCCAAAGGCTGGGACGAGCCAGAAGCAGCCCTCGCAAACTCCACATTGGATGCAGATCCAGAGAGATCGCCACTGGCAGACGGAGAAAACACGGACGGCAGGGAAGAAGACTTGAAACGCGTAGCGGGCGAAAAACCGGGTGTAGTAGCCAGAAGGCCTTGTGAGTTGAGAAGACGGGGAGCAGTAGAACCGTCAGCAGACACCTCAGGAAGCGAAGAAGTTACAGGAGTACCGCGGGAGATACCAGCGGAAGAGGTACCAGAGAAAACATCAAGTTGAGTAGAAACATTGGAGACAACTCGTTGAGCAGGAGTGCTGGAGGTACTAGCACTGGGAGCAGTAGAAACAGAAGAAACCACGGCAGTTGTAACAGGTAGGACAGCAGCAGGCGTAGCAGATGAAACAGGCTGTTGGTGTTCGCTAACATCTGCAAGAGAATCACTATCCGCCGTCTGCATGTCATCATCCTCGTCATCACCATCGTTATTCTCGTCAACGGTAGCATCATCATCAGCATCAGACTTTGGATAATAGTCATCATCAGAGGGGTGATCATCGTTGCTAACAGAAACATCGCCGTCAGTCTTGGCATGGCAATGCCAAGAGTAATCACAGTCATTGGCCAGGTGGTCGAGGCCTCTACAAATACAACAGGCCTTATCATTAGGGCATGCTTTAGAAACATGGCCAATCCCATCGCAGTTGTAACAAACGACAGCATTACAATCTTTGGCAAGGTGCTCAGACGAATTGCAACGACGACACGTTTTTGGCTGGTTATCATGATAAAAGCGCACCAAAAACTTCCCAAAGCGAATAAAACATGGTACAGGCTTCTTGAGTACAACCCGAAAATGTCGCAAACCATTACAAACTTTAGGCTGATCGTAGAGCTTTCCACGGCGACAATGAATGACGTTACAGTACGGGCGTAAACGAGCGATAAGCGCAGCATCAGGCATCTCATGTAGGGCATCGTAAATAGTCAAAAAGGTGTAAGGTCTGGAAGCAGATCGAACGTAATAAGAATTACGTTGAACACTGAAGGACGTAACTTTCACAAACTTCTCGCGGACGGCCTTATCAGTGAAGGTGATATGGATCTCATTGTCCAACTTGCGCTGAATACAGCGAACCTTCCTGGCGGGGATACCATCTCTGGCCAGAGCATCAAAAATATCCTTGGTAATGAGACGTTCACGGGCGATGAAATACGCTGTACAAGGACGGTCTGGCATAAGATTACCTTCGTCAAAATGCTCACGTTCAAAAGCAGTCAGAAGATAATCAAGAATCTCAATATCCGATAAATCACCAAGAACTCCTAGAACGTCAGAACGGGACGGAGCTGCCACGCTAGAATACAAACGAGCATCAGGAGCATCCATGGTCACAGCAGTCGTGGAAGCACTCGGAAAAGCATCAGACTCATTAACGGTTACATTTTCAGCGCAACTTGAGGGCGTGCTCAAATCATCAGTCATAGCTAAGAAAAAAAGAAAAACGTCACCAAGACGTTTAACTCACACGCGTTGAGTAAGCGGGGGGGGGGGGGGAGGCTTTGCCGTTCCCCCCGGCGGGTACTTAGGACTGCCTCGGAAAAAAAAAAACAAGGAAGGCGAGAGACAGCTGTTTCGGCCTTGTTGGGCCTCATCAGCATGGCATAGCTAATGCTCAGGCTCAAGTACCCACATATCAATAAAACAAGCAGTGAAGACGTAACGCTTGTGGGATGTGACTGGAGTGACAAGGATACCTAGTAGTTATAGGTTACAAGTTAATGTGATCTGGTAAGCTGAAGCCACTCTTAGGGTACAAAGGCCACATGGTAGCGCGCATGACCTCTTAAATCTACCAAAGCAAAGATTGAGCCCAAGCATTAGCAGCCATGGACAGCTGTTTCGGCCTTGTTAGAACAGCTTGTCGGCCATTTTAGTATCTGGCATTTTGGTTCGCTGTCTTGTCAATCGTTCGGACATTCGCTTGTCAGTGAATATACCTGAAAAGCTAGCAAATATCAAAGAGAAGCCGTTGAGGAGCATTGCGTTGCTCCCTTTGTCATTTTATCATTTCTTAGCAAATGCGCATGCGTAACCTCAGTGTACGCAGTTACGTACCATATGGAGAGCTCAATGAATACATCGTGGTATATATATCGACCGAAATCTTATATATAAGCGTGGAGCGGTTCCGAACTGTAAGTAAGTAAGGGATTTGTCACATGTGGTCTAGGGGCCGACACTTCTCTCCCTCCCTGCCTGCGGGTAACTGAAAGATGCAGCGAAGGACCAAGCACTCCAGGCCGGTATAAGCGATGCGCAGGTCGAAATCTTGGGCTTCATCGTGACGGTACGACGCTCAGGCAACACGTCCAGAGGTACCAGTACTGGTTTTTTTTCCTTTTGTTTTGTTTTCAATTAACGTTGTCACTGTGTTCATTTCGTTTTTACGCCGGCAGGCCGCATTTATTTCAATCGTGTCTGATAGTTGGCCTTACCAAGATTTCATAAGACTTTTTTTATGTTAAATATCATGTCAGATTCTCAGTAGCCACAGAGTCTACCCTTGGACGTTTAAAGGGGCAGTGTCACGCTGTTTGGAAACTTTATAAAAAGCCAGGTGTCTTCGTATCAATTGAATTCCAAAAATAATGGTTTAGTTTTGTTATTAAAGACTATTTGAAGGTACTGAAACTTTTCCTGTCGGCTGCTGCTACGGATGGCAAGGATGGAAATGGATTGAAACTTGAAAAAATTGGCCAACATTTTCAATTTTTTATGCTACGCCTTCAAAAAATCCTAGGAAAATTATTATGGTTAGCCCTCTCTGATAAAATTCATTTGATATCTTCGTCGTAGCTTTACAGAATCATTTTGTTTATAAGTAGAGCCTCAAGTAAGTAACGATTTTAGCACAGAATTGACCTAGAACAGCAAATTCCTCGTGACACTGCCTCTTCAAGGACTGATTGTCCACTTTAATTTGACCCTAATTTCATAAGTTATTGACCAACTTCTTTACAAGAAAGCCGTATTGAAATTAAAGTCAATAATATTACATACAGTGTTTTAAAAAGCGTTCAACTTAACTTAACATAGATTTAATAACTTTAATACATAATAATCAATAATCAAGATCAATTTATTTAAGCTCGATAGCGTGAGGAGTGCTTGCCCCATCTCCCGAGCCGGGGATTCACCTATTAAACGTCCGAGCATTCCGGATCGAATTGGAATTTAGAAGTGTTGGTTTTTGAGGAGAGGGGAAAACCGGAGTACCCGGAGAAAAACCTTTCGGAGCAGAGAAGAGAACCAACAACAAACTCAACCCACATATGACGTCGAGTACGCGAATCGAACCTGGGCCACATGAGACTACATTGGTGGTAGGCGAGTGCTCCCACCACTGCGCCATCCCTGCTCCCTCGATATCCCTAGTTATCAACAGTTCGTTTGCCTAAAGGCAGCGTCCTCTTTTTAAAGGTAGCTTTGGATTCAAAAGTCTTTACCCTCATCAAGCCAAATGGGTAGATTGGTTGTTATCTTATTTTTATAATCTTCATTCACCAGTAACGTAGTGTTTAGTTTCCAGAAGCCAGCACCTCTTCCACAGGATTTAATTTCCTCAAGTCTTAGAAATATAGCGGAGTGGTCCGTTTTAATCGAAGGTATAAAATCGACCGTCGTAACCAAATCGTGTAATTTGTCCGATATTAACCAGTAATCTGATTTTGTAAAATACAAATACAAACTTTGCGATGTTGGAGTTTTGAGAATCAGTGAAAGTTTTTGGCAAAATTCTGGTTTTCAAATAGAGATTGGTTGTTAGTCGCTAATTTCGTGGCTAATTCTGTAATTTCACGTTTAATTTTACCCAAAAGTAATCAGATAATCATACCATTTTACTAATTTTGTCACAAGAAATCTTCAGGTAGGAAAGCATACCTTTTTATGTCTAATAAAGAGATTAACACGCGTCATTTTATTTTCTCGGCTAATAATTGAAAATCGAAGTTTGGAACCTTTTTCAATCTCTCTACCAACAGATTCAAATCAAAATATGGTACCTTTTTTTTAACCTTTTCGCCAGCAAGTGCAAATCGATATTTGGCCTGTATGTCAAAATAACTTCAGATCGAAATTTGGTACTTTTTTTCCACAAATTCTCTGCCAACTACTTAAAGGGATAGTTTCACGGTTTGGCGCATGTGCAACCATTCAGAGGCGAGTACATAACTTGTGCGTCCTGTGAGGAATAAAACCTTAGAACCGAAGAATAAATTCCATCCCCCAGTGTCCAATACTAAATTCAACATTTTCTGTTTAAATCCACTGAGATATTCCGT
>JAEMWC010000508.1:62500-75000 GCA_016490735.1 Pachyseris speciosa
ATTAAAATTACATTAATATCTAATTTTTATAGTTTCTCTGTTCGCACACAAAACTACGCAAAACCGTACTCGTCACAGCAATACATATAGCTGATACGTGAGAGTACAACCCCCCTGCCCAGGCCCCCACCATAGTCTGTGTCGTAGACGTTATCTAACCGCGGATTGTTACTATCCGGGGTTGGATTAGGTCTGCGGCGCAGGCCACCCCCACTACCACCACGATCGCTGAAATCATGCTTAGTATGAAAACTTACGTCAGGAGTATCCTCTTCCGCCGGTGTCAACATTATTTCTGGCAAAGCTGACGCCGTCATTGTCTGCTGCTCTTGAATGGCCTTGATGATATAATTCTTGCACAAACTACAGATGGCTAGCATATAAGAAAAAGCAAGACAGTTGCCACATTAAGCTTTTCAAACCAAACGTTTTGCATGTAACAAGCCTCATTCTAGCACATACAATAGCTGTCGGACATAAAAGCTCAGCCGAGCGCAGAGAATTGAAAAAATATTTCGTACATGTATGTGCAAGTGTTAGTTTCCTCTCCCTATTCTTGGCTGCTCTTGTTTTCCTCTGATGTTATGTGAGACCAAAATCTATCAGCATTACGAGGTTGATAAAAAAATAACTACTCACGTGATCCAACTTGAACAAGCTTTCCCGTGTTTTTCAATACGTATGCGGATATGCTGCTGTCAACCCGTCGGTCAGCCTTGGAAGTAGCCGATTTGTGTGCTGCCACTTCTTCGGGTACAGTGCATTTAATTTTTCTGCATCTCCAGCGAATTCCAAATTCGGCTCGGTGTCTAGGGCATATTGTTAATACTTCGTGAGACACTTGCACATCGAAAATTCCTAAAAGAAAATATTTTAAAGTTTGATGTTAGCACTTTTTTTAACGTACCTTCTCAAGGGCAAGGAGTTGAAAAATAGGATGCAAGATTTTCCTTTTTTCACACAAGCGCACAGAGGTTGCTACGTAAGGAGGAAAGTAAAGCACTGGGATAATAATTTAGTTGAAGTGGACAAGGGTACCAAGAGAATTTGGAGAGAGGACTATGTGCTAGTTATCCCAGTCCCCTTCACTTTTTCACTCCAAATGAATTTATAATAATATCAAAAAATACTATACTATATTCCGTATATTCCGTTGGAATCATAATTTATGCGGTTCTTCATTAGACTGTGTTTGCGCTAGCAGAGGGTCGGGAGGGGGGGGGGGTGGGGGTTGGGGAGGGGGTGGTCTTCTCGTCTTGTAAACGAAACTACTTATTTATTTAGACCCTGATCGATCGAGTTTTAGGCCCAGTTCAGACGTCGTGCTTCTGCCGTGCCGAACTAAACTCAGGAGTTAAGTTCGAGAAAAGCACGGCAGAAGCACGGCGTCTGAATCAAACTTTTGAATTAAGTTTGGCAAGCAATTAAGTTCGACAAGCTCTGCCGTGCTACACGACTCTGGTACGACAGCAATTCAAACGCCGTGAACTAAATTCATAAGTGATGTTAATGTGTTTTGGCGAGATTGCGTTTCCTTGGGGAGTCAGGAGAAGTGTTAGCTAGAATTGTTGCGAGGCTTCAGTAAACCCTCAATTTGATTCGACTCTGGCACGACGTCTGAATCAGAGAAAATTTCCTGCCGCGCTACAGTCGTGCTAATTGCAATTTAGTTAGGCACGGCAGAAGCACGACTTCTGAACTAGGCCTAAGGAAAAGAGTATTTGTAACTTAATGCTTGTGCAACACGAACTAAGTCCGTTGCACAGTTTAATACTGCAGCGCAAAACAATGGAAAACGTAAAAACGATACCTGCTCGAGCTAGCAACAGCTTAAGTTCACTGTGGATGGCTTCATCACCACTGATTCCGTACGATCCCAAATGCCCCAAAACATCTCTTGAGCAATCCCTGAGTGTGACGACTTCGACGTGAGTTGGATAATCACTGCTTGTTCCGCATGGTGAACACTGATCCATCAGCGATGAGAAAGAACAGGTACACGATGCCATAGTAGTGACTCCACGTAGTGATGCCACAATTCACTACGTAGTGATGCACGTAGTGACTCATTCAGACAAGGATGAACCACGACATCGACAATTTATTTCTATTTTGACAAGCTGTAATTTGATCAATTGCATGTGTGATCACTTAGTTGACGTGACTTGGATGGTCACTGCATCTTCCGCGGGCGTACTATAATCCACCGGCAATGGAAAAGAACAGGTACTGTAATTGATTCTATCTTACAACGTTACTCATTAACTCGCTCTGACAAGCATACGCTGAAGGATGACTACAGTTTTCAATTACACATTGGCCTTATGATCAAATTAATGCTCGTTCAAAAATGTGTTTTGACGATCTGTAATACATTTGATCACTTGCGGCCCATCTCAAATTGATTTTCGCACAAATAATTCTCGGAAAGTTCTTTAAAAAATGTGATGATGGTTTCCTTGACGGATTTTATATTGTTCTTTCCTCCAAGATTTGAGGCGATTCTTTGTTGACCTGAACATGTTAGCGTCACGGCTAAGGTCACGCACAGGTCAATAAACTTGATAAATTGCATACGTTGTCTATACCATGAATGCTGTGAATGATCCAAATAGCTTTCTTTTTCTTCAGTTAAGGACGAAGATTTTTATGTATATTTGATAAGAAGCAATTCAACACATCATTAATTTAAGTGTAAGTAGCAGCGTTTTAGCCAACACTGTGATTGTTTTGTTGTGATTGTTTTGTTCTGAAGTTTGTAAATCCCATCAGCCGTGTTAACATGTGTTAAGAGACACGCTGGAACTTAAAACGTGATTTTAAGAAAGATTAAAAGATTAAAAACTACTTTGATTTACATTCAAAGCTTCACAGAAGAAACATAACGATGCTGACGCCGTTTAATGGTCATTTAATTTTTTCTGTCTATTTTCGACAAACTGACTCTATAATTAGCTTGAAATGAATATCGAATTCTGCACGCTTACATGGCGCTTGGGTGGCATCACGTTTTATTTAAGTACCGAGACAAGACTTAATTTCCAACGGGAAAAACTTTCCAGGTACATAGTCTGATAAATGAGCTCTCGTCTGATATGGTTTTAATGTCGAAATTTTAGGTACCAGGTGTCGTTTAAACCGGTTAAAGTTACCCTTCATTTTGTCTCCCAAAAAATAGTGCAAAATACACCTATTAAAACGGCGATAAAACCCATACCAAAGACAATTACAAGAAACTTTTTACATGCTTTTATTGTGCAGTGAGACTATAATTATTGTACAAAGTTTGATAGTGAATGGACTTGGTTAGCGCTGCTAACATCTTCCTAAAGTTGTGTGACGATTTGACCGTTTCGCCAAGGGGAAAACGACTATTTTAACGAATTTTCAAACTTGTTTAAATTTCAGCCGGAAAAAAAATCGCTGGAACTTTAAAATATTTTTTTCGAAACTAGTTCACAGAAAGGGATGTTTTGGCAAAATAAAAAAAAAATTCGAGTTTTCGTCACTGATTTTCGATTCTCGAAATATTCTGGCGGCTTCTCTTAAAGTCTAAAACATCTCCGCAAAGGCTTGTGCGAAAAATGCAATATTTGGCTATCAGTAAACAATAATTTAGGACTTGCCAATGCTTTGTCCTATCATGCCAGCCGTAGAGTATATATATGACTTGTGGATAACGTTATTGTTTCATTTGTTGTTTGGTTCCACCATTCTTGAAACAGAATCCAGAAATCCACTGTTAGAGTACAGTTTATTAGCAGGTGATGCAGCGTTTGTTCCTCAGCGGTGCATAGGTTGCATATGGGGCTTTCTGAAATGCCGTCTCGATAAAGTGTAGCGCGAGTTGGAAGCACGTTATGAATCACTTTATATTGAAACATTATTATTTCTACTTCGTTTGTGACTGCAAACGGCATGAAGTAAACCTTCTGGATGGTTTTTCCTGTAAATCCGTGTCTTAGAATTTTGGTTTCGGCAGTGGGAGGAACGAAGATGGTGTTTAAAAGAGAGGAGTAAATAGAACTGGTTCTTAAGGTGTTGACAGTGGTATCGTTTATGACGTTCGGAATGGGTTTTTAAGTTTAGCTTTCCAGGTTTTTGGGATTGCATTAACAAGGCTATAGTATGTAGTGAAAGGAACATTCAAATTGAATTTTAATGCAAGTTCGTGCCATTTCAAACAATCCTGATTTTGATTTAATATGTCGCTTATCTTGGTAATACCGGCGTCATACCAACATTTGTAAAAAAACAGTACTTTTTCCTACAAGAATGTTCCTGTTATTCCACACGATTTCGTTTTTAGGATTTGTTTTGGAATCGATGCCCGTTGAAATTTTGAACTCGCACCAGTAATCTAACATTTTTTTTATACAATGTGGGAAGCTTATCATCAAGGTCTAGTAAACTTGATGCAAAGTTGCATTTTGTTAGGAAGGCAAGACTACCATGCTTATGGAAGAGCTGGTTAGGAATTATTTTCCAGGAGGCTTGTGACTCGTCTTGAATTCTATTGACCCAAGTTATTTTGAACGCTTTTTCCATGAGTTTAAAATCACACATTTTCAATCCGCCATCTTTCCTTTCTCCAATTATGGTGTTTCTTTTGATTTTAGGGGGCTTCCCAGCCCAAATAAAGTTGAAAATTAGCTTATTTATTTCTTGGATGTAGTGATCTGGAACAGGGAGAACAGAGGCTGAGTAAATCAATTTAGATAACCCAAGTGTTTTAACTATCTTAATCTTTCCATAAAGAGTTACATTTCTCCGTTGCCAAGTGTTTAGCGTTTTCTCGAGGTTAAGTATTTTTTCACCGAAGTTCAGTCTGTTAGCACTTTCTTGGTTGCAAGAAAAGAAGATACCAAGGGCGTTGATAGGTTCTTTTGGCCACTGAAAACCAAAAGGTTCATCTGTTCTGTCTTTTCATTCGCCTAACCGCACAGCTTCGGTTTTAGACTCGAAACGGAGTCGAGGTCACGAACAAATACTGTTGTGTCGTCGACGTATTGACTTAATTTGAGCTCATGTTTGTTGACTTGGTTACCTTTGATAGTGTGATCATTGTTTACGGATCTAGAGAGGAGTTCCATGCCCAGAACGAAGCGGACGCCGGACAACGGCCAACCTTGTCTGACTCCCCGCCGTAGGGAGAAAAAGGTTGAAGCATGACCGTTATTGAGAACACAGCTATACAGAATTTTTATCCAATTTTGAATGTCATGGCCGAAATTAAACAGCTGAAGTGTTTCTAAGAGATAGTTCCATTCAATGGATCCAACGCTTTTTTCAAGTCTAAGAAAATTGTAATACCTTTTTGATTTAGCTTTTCCGTACAACGTATCAAGTCGTAGATTAGCCTCACATTTTCGCCAATGTAGCGGCCTTTAACATAACCAGTTTGATCTGGGTTTATTAACGTTGGCAAGACTTTTTCAATTCTCTTGGCTATAACTTTGGTGAGAATCTTGTAATCAACGTTCAGAAGTGAGATGGGCCTTAGATTTACCAGAATAGTTTTATCCTTGGATTTTTTGGGGATAAGCGAGGTTATTCCTCGTCTTTTGGCTTATAGAAAGCATGCCGTGCTGAGAAGCAAAATAATAGCTGGCTAGAATATCATGACAGATGTCTGGCTAAAAGAATCGGTAGAATTCGGCTGGCAGGCCATCAGTGCCCGAGGTTTTGTTATTGTCGAAGTCCTTGAGCGCATTAGTGCATTCTTCTACTTTTCACAAGATTTATTCTCTTCTTCGCTTAGTGCAGTTACGTTTTTTGGATTAAAAGATGGCGAGTTTTTGAAGTTTTTGGAATTAATATTGGTGGAGCGGTATAACGACTCATAAAACTTTTTTTCTTTTTCTAACATTTCAGATTGATCTTCTATATAACAGTTTTCCCCAACTTTAAGTTTGGAGACTGTTTTAATATCATGATGGCGTTTTTCTAAGCTGTAAGTTTCGATTTAAATTTGTTAGCAGAAAGGTTCAATTAAGGCACCATATCTTGAGTTTAATATTCAGGCAATTTTAACTTGTGGACAGCTAGTCCAAACAAAGCTGCCAAATATCGATTTACAGTAGTTGGCGGAGAATTTGGTAAAAGGTATACCAAATTTCAAGTTGAAGTTCTCAACATACAGGTCACATAAAGGTACCAAATATCAATTTGTACTTGTTGGCGAAGAGGTTATGAAAAGGTACCAAATTTTGATTTCAATTTGTTGGAAGAGAGATTAAAAAAAGGTACCAAATTTTCATTTTCAATTATTGGTTGAGAAAATAAAATGACGCGTGTTTATTTCTTTATTAGACATAAAGGGTACGTTTTTCAATCTGAAGAGTTCTTGTAACAAAATTAAAAAAATGGTATGATTATCTGATTAATTTTGGGTAACATTTAACGTAAATTTAGAAAATTGGCCATAAACTAGAGACCAAAACCCAATTTCCCTTTGAAAACCAGACTTAACGAAAACTATCACTGATTGAAGTAGACCACCTTTCTTGTCAAGTGAGATATCCAGAGGACAATCAAAATCACTAACCACCACTGATTTCCTCATTGCCAAAGTCATTGTCTCTAATCTTAACAACTTTGATAAATTACGATAAAATTTAACAGCTTCGAGCTTCGGGCTCAAGTACCCACACATCACAGAAAGGTTTTTATCTTTGAGAGCATTCGCAGCGGCCATTGAAATTCTTTCTTTATCGGGGTGTCTTAAAAGATAGACAGGGATTGGACTTGGCTGTAGATAACTCGCGGGATCAACACGTGGGCTGATTTTTGTACGATGTGCTAGCATGACTTCGATGTTTTGAAGGCCCTTGTTTCTCACTGAAAAGGTTCTTCTTTAGAAATTCTTCTACAAAGTCACAGCTTTTCTCGGCGTCCTCTTTTAAGCTCCATATGACAACATTATTCCTACCTATTTTCCAAGTCTTCGATCTTTCTGCGAAGAGCATCTATGTCTGCTAGGCTCGCTTTTCTTGTGAGAGTGGGTTTAACTTCGGTTACTTCGTTGTCTAAGAATTAGAAACCACCTTTGAAGTCACTAACATCTTTGGCAGTTTTTTAATGACTTGCTTCTAAGCTCTCCAGTTTTCTCAAGATGGCATTAAGCTTCGTCTCTTGTTTATCTTTGGCGGCGAGCAAGTCGTCATACGGATACTTCAGAAATTAATGTGATCTGATAGCTGAAGCCACTCTTAGGGCAGTAACGCCACATGGTAGCGGGCATTACCCATTAAATGTACCAAAGCAAATATTGAGCCCAAAAAGCATTAGCATCCATGGACAGCTCTTTCGGTTGTATAAGAAAGTTTATTCACAGATAAAAACACATTAAAAGACAAACAAAGACAAAGACAATGAAACAAAGGGGCACGCAATATTCAGAAGTACATCAGACAGTCAACGTTTATCCGGAGTAGGATATCTGATACAAAACAAAATCCCTAATTAAAGTCCCTGAGGCCACATGCCAAACAAATTCCTTATATAGGGCCTTTGATTATATAGTCCACGAACAGCGCACAGACAATGCGCAGACATGAAAGAAGGACGACTAAATAAAGATCCTCAGAAGCCCATCCTCCACGGCACAGAAATCGTCGATCAGCCAAGACTCAGCAAAACAGGATTCGGAGAGCCGAATAAAGTCCAACGAGATTCTCCTCCGTACGTCGTTCGTAATATAACGAATGATAGCCCTATGGTCTTCTTTACCATTGAAAAAAGCGGCCTTATTGCGAAACACCCAAATGCCGTAGAGGATGGACTTAAGAAGAAAACGTGCGACTCTGGCCCTCTTGGCAGAAACTGCGGGCCATAAAAAGAAAAAGACAAAAAGACAATTAACACGGAAATTAAGACACAGTAGGAGAGACAGAATCGGCTGAAAATGGGTCCACACACTTTTAACACGAGGGCAATTAAGAAAACAATGATCGATAGTCTCCTGTCTAGGGCACGACGCACAAACCCCAGAATTAATGATTCCCCAACGCTTTAAAGAATCCCGGACCTTGATACCGCGCAAGGCAATCAACCACAAAAGATCATTCTTGAAATTTTCAGTAAAACGATCCCGGACAAGAGACCAGTAACGATCAAGAGAAGAAGGACGAGGGAGAAAAGAGGACCAGAACTTCGGGAGAAGAGGAGAAGAAGAACGATGCGAGAGGAGAGAACTATAAATCTTACGAGATACAAGATCATCAACAGACGAAACTTGAGCTAGAACGCGAAGACAAACATCATAGAAAGGAGTGGGATGACTCGCGTTAGGAGTGGAAGAATCACGCAAGCCAGCCCACTCAGCCCGCGCGGATGCAAGGCGTCGGCCAACGAAATATTTACATAGGAAAAAACTAGAGTCCTCGGAGGAACTGACGGTGGAAATCATGCAACTTAAACGAAGGGCATCGCATTTCAAGGCCAAATTGTAAATGCCAACCCCCCCCCCCCCCCTGCACTCTGGTGCAAAAAGCAATTGTTCCTACTCACGGTTTCACAACGGGAACCCCAAAGGAAAGGCCAAATCAATTGATTGACACGCGCAAGCACCCACGCGGGCATAATAAGAAATCTCCCGAGATAAAGTAATTTACTAAGGGCAAGAACATTAATTAAAAGGCTCTTACCGACAAAGGACAGTGACCGAGATTTCCAAAGATCAAGGGATCCCTCTAACTTGTTAAGACGGGGCTGCCAATTATCAATTTCGGTAGGAACAGCGCCAAAAACTACACTTAAAACGTTCATCTTGCGTACCCAAGTGAGGCCAAGTGGCTCATCAGTTCTATCCTTCCACGAACCCAGCCACATGGCCTCAGTTTTGGACTTATTTAACTTCGCACCAGAACCCTTCTCATAAATAGAAATAACATCAAATAATTTAACAAGAGACCGAAAATCTTTCAAAATTGCCGTAGTATCATCGGCGTACAAACGAACTTTAGCCTGGCGGCCGCGGGCACCAGGCAAGAGAAAGCCCCTGATCTCAGGACAACTGCGAATTTGACAAGCAAGAGCCTCAATATATAAAACATAAGGCAGGGGGGACAAGGGGTCACCCTGCCTCACCCCGCGACGTAAAGGAATTTTCTCAGTCAACCATCCATTGAGAAGAATTCGCATGTAAGCACCCTCGTAAAAGGTGTGAACCCATCTCAGAAAATTTGGGCCAAAACCGAGGTGACAGAGAAGATCTGTTAAAAACGAACGGTCGACACGATCAAAAGCCTTCTCCTGGTCAAGGCTAATGAGAATTGCCGTCTCATCAGTCCGCTCAATGAAATCAAGGATATCCCGTAATAAAACAACATTGGACGAAGTCGATCGGCCCGGCACAGAACAAGTCTGATCCGGGTCAACAACAGAACCTAAAACGCGAGAAAGGCGACAAGTGATAGCTTTAGAAATAATCTTATAATCTACATTGAGCAAACTGATGGGACGCCAATTTTTCAGACTTTTTCTGTCACCTCGCTTTTTTAAAATTAGTCGGGTAGCGCTGCCCTTCATGGAATCGGACAGTGCTCCGTCACTAAAACATTCACGAGCAACTCTTAAAAAGAAAGGACCCAAAAGGTGCCAAAAAGCTCTATAGAATTCAACGGTGAAACCGTCAGGACCGGGGGACCTACCAAGATTAAGAGAAGAGAGAGACTCGGCTAGCTCAGATAAAGAAAGGGCCTGATCACAGAAATCGCGATCACTTTCGGTGAGAGAACGAGCAAAACCTTGTAGCAGTCGTTGTTTACAAACGGGATCAGTAGGTTCAGGGGAAAATAAATCAGTATAAAAACACACGTGCGCGTGTTCAATTCCCTCACGGGCAAAAACCTCGACCCCATCTGCATTTAAAATAGAAGACACAAAATTACGATCCATGCGCTCACGTTCTAATTTAAAGAAAAAGCGCGTGGGTTTCTCACCATCTTCGAACCATTGAACCCGACTACGAATTTTGGCACCTTCCAGGTCCCTTAAGGTAAGTTCTTTAAGTCGAGATTCGAGGGAGACAATTGTTGAAACGACAGAATTGTCTCCCTGACAAAGACGCTGCTTACAACTAATTAGACGATTAGTGAGCTTGACACGCTCGTGGAATAATTCTCTGCGCTTAAGTTTGGAATAAGAAACAATTTCAGCACGCAAAGAACGCTTCAAAAAATCCCACCAGTCCTTAATAGATAGAAAATTATCAACACAGGTCAAAAAATCAGTAATTCGAGCAGAAATCAAAGAACAAAAATCAGAATCTGAAAGCAACGAGTTATTAAATTTCCACAGACCAGGACCACGTGCGTAATCATTATTCAAACAAACTTGCAAGCTAACAAAATCATGATCTGAAAAACAACACGAAAGAAAATCACAGGACCGAACGGAGGAAGCAAGATTAAAAGAAACAAAAAACTTATCAAGGCGACTGCCAATTGAAAAATCCGAATTAAACCAAGAGTATTGGCGCAATCTGGGATGAAGTTTACGCCAAGCATCAGAAACTCTAAAACAAGAACGAAAGTCCGCTAAATATTTCGCAACAAAAACATTACCGCCAAGTTTGTCAAGCTCACTTTCATAACAATTAAAATCTCCACCTAGGATAATAGCATCCGCAGGAAGAAAAAAATCATGAAGATTTTCAAAGAAGATTTTACGATGGGTTAAATTAACAGGAGCATAAATATTAACGAAATTAATCTTGAAACCATTAGACGTAGCTAATAAACTAAGAACACGGCCATCAGAATCTTTGCGCCAGGATAAAATCTCACCATCAAATCGATCGGAAACAAGAATAGCCACACCACCCTGTCTGCCAAAGGCAGGCGACCAGAAACTAGGGCCAGACCACTCAGCAGACAGGGCAGTGAACCTACTAGAACAAGAAACATGAGTTTCCTGAACAAAACAAAAATCATAACTTTTAGCACGATCAAAAATCATTAACTCCTTACGTAAATCAAAACCCCTTGAATTAAGTGAAAGAAGCTTCACAACAAACAACAATAATAATAATAAAGGCATGACTAAGAGGGAGCAGACTTACGGGCGATGCCGGATTCAACAGAAGACGAAGATCGCTTACGCGCCCCGATACCAGAAGTATCCATAGGTTCATGTGACCTGGAGAGCTGTGAAGACTGCGCAGATCTCCTCGGGGTAGAAACCTTAACAGGAGCAGTTGGTTTACGCGTAGTACCGACCTGCGAGTTGGAAAAAGGGGCAGGCTTGCGACGACCAGAAGATTTCGAAGAGAGATTTTGAGATAGAGAACCGGCCAAAGGCTGGGACGAGCCAGAAGCAGCCCTCGCAGACTCCACATTGGATGCAGATCCAGAGAGATCGCCACTGGCAGACGAAGAAAACACGGACGGCAGGGAAGAAGACTTGAAACGCGTAGCGGGCGAAAAACCGGGTGTAGTAGCCAGAAGGCCTTGTGAGTTGAGAAGACGGGGAGCAGTAGAACCGTCAGCAGACACCTCAGGAAGCGAGGAAGGTACAGGAGTACCGCGGGAGATACCAGCGGAAGAGGTACCAGAGAAAACATCAAGTTGAGTAGAAACATTGGAGACAACTCGTTGAGCAGGAGTGCTGGAGGTACTAGCACTGGGAGCAGTAGAAACAGAAGAAACCACGGCAGTTGTAACAGGTAGGACAGCAGCAGGCGTAGCAGATGAAACAGGCTGTTGGTGTTCGCAGACGCATGTCATCATCCTCGTCATCACCATCGTTATTCTCGTCAACGGTAGCATCATCATCAGCATCAGACTTGGGATAATAGTCATCATCAGAGGGGTGATCATCGTTGCTAACAGAAACATCGCCGTCAGTCTTGGCATGGCAATGCCAAGAGTAATCACAGTCATTGGCCAGGTGGTCGAGGCCTCTACAAATACAACAGGCCTTATCATTTGGGCATGCTTTAGAAACATGGCCAATCCCATCGCAGTTGTAACAAACGACAGCATTACAATCTTTGGCAAGGTGCTCAGACGAATTGCAACGACGACACGTTTTTGGCTGGTTATCATGATAAAAGCGCACCAAAAACTTCCCAAAGCGAATAAAACATGGTACAGGCTTCTTGAGTACAACCCGAAAATGTCGCAAACCATTACAAACTTTAGGCTGATCGTAGAGCTTTCCACGGCGACAATGAATGACGTTACAGTACGGGCGTAAACGAGCGATAAGCGCAGCATCAGGCATCTCATGTGGGGCATCGTAAATAGTCAAAAAGGTGTAAGGTCTGGAAGCAGATCGAACGTAATAAGAATTACGTTGAACACTGAAGGACGTAACTTTCACAAACTTCTCACGGACGGCCTTATCAGTGAAGGTGATATGGATCTCATTGTACAACTTGCGCTGAATACAGCGAACCTTCCTGGCGGGGATACCATCTCTGGCCAGAGCATCAAAAATATCCTTGGTAATGAGACGTTCACGGGCGATGAAATACGCTGTACAAGGACGGTCTG
>JAEMWC010000508.1:80000-82500 GCA_016490735.1 Pachyseris speciosa
TCAAAAGTCTTTACCCTCATCAAGCCAAATGGGTAGATTGGTTGTTATCTTATTTTTATAATCTTCATTCACCAGTAACGTAGTGTTTAGTTTCCAGAAGCCAGCACCTCTTCCACAGGATTTAATTTCCTCAAGTTTTAGAAATATAGCGGAGTGGTCCGTTTTAATCGAAGGTATAAAATCGACCGTCGTAACCAAATCGTGTAATTTGTCCGATATTACCCAGTAATCTGATTTTGTAAAATACAAATACAAACTTTGCGATGTTGGAGTTTTGAGAATCAGTGAAAGTTGTTGGCAAAATTCTGGTTTTCAAATAGAGATTGGTTGTTAGTCGCTAATTTCGTGGCTAATTCTGTAATTTCACGTTTAATTTTACCCAAAAGTAATCAGATAATCATACCATTTTACTAATTTTGTCACAAGAAATCTTCAGGTAGGAAAGCATACCTTTTTATGTCTAATAAAGAGATTAACACGCGTCATTTTATTTTCTCGGCTAATAATTGAAAATCGAAGTTTGGAACCTTTTTCAATCTCTCTACCAACAGATTCAAAACAAAATATGGTAGCTTTTTTTTTTAACCTTTTCGCCAGCAAGTGCAAATCGATATTTGGCCTGTATGTCAAAATAACTTCAGATCGAAATTTGGTACTTTTTTTCCACAAATTCTCTGCCAACTACTTAAAGGGATAGTTTCACGGTTTGGCGCATGTGCAACCATTCAGAGGCGAGTACATAACTTGTGCGTCCTGTGAGGAATAAAACCTTAGAACCGAAGAATAAATTCCATCCCCCAGTGTCCAATACTAAATTCAACATTTTCTGTTTAAATCCACTGAGATATTCCGTGAAATTTGGGCATCAGTCATTCTCTTAGCCTTCGTGTAGCCGTATGGCTACGCGTAGACTATCATTCTGCTTGCGCAAAATTACAGTCTGTGATTACTGAAATACGTGTGGTTGATACGAAAACTAACATCTACTTTATGCTTGGAGTCGGTACATTCAAAATGAATTCTAATGAGCAATCTCACCTTTAACGTCGTATATTTACGACTGACTGCAAAATTTTCAAAGGCAAATTTACCGCCACAGTTATCTGCACCCTTCCGATAGTTTTATAAACAATAGAATTGAACGGGCTAACGTTATAGTTTACACACACGCCGAGCCGTGAAACCCTCCCTTTAAAATCGATATTTGACACCTTTGTTCAGTTGGGCTAGGTGTGGACAAGTTCAAATGAAATTCGTCACCTTTGCCCGATCTATCTACCAACAGATTAAACTCAAGATTTAGTGCCTTAATTAAACCTTTCTGCTAACAAATTTAAATCGAACCTGGTTGCCTTTTTTCGAAAGAAACGTTGCAATTATTTTATCGCGTCTACCGCGCGTGTGGGAGCACAGAATTCATTACCTAAAACACACCCACGTAGCTGCCTTGATTCATATAAAATGAAATAGACTTCCTAAAAGAAAATATAGGGGCCATCAAGCGCATACGCGGATAAGGGAGATGCTTTTGAAAACTTTTCCTGTTGTTAGGAGGGCTTTTTGAACTGAACATAACAGTGTTTCAAATAATCTCTTGCATCTCAAAGGTAGTACATGATACATACTTAGATATCCTCTCTCCATCGGAGCTTTCCAGGGATAATTTACAACACTGGCCGGGGGACTTTACCAGACTGCTTGTCCAGAAACCGCAAACTTTCACTGATCTTTCAGGCGCTAGAGGTCGTGTAAACTGAATTCACTTTGTACTTCATCAATGGAGCTGACTACATACTTCCGAGGAATTGGCTTCAGGTGATGAAGTCTGTGTTCCACACGCGCGGTGCACGCGATAAAATAAGTGCAACGTTTAAGGCAACCAATTTCGCTTTAAATTTTCTTTATAACATTTATTAGAAGACAAAAATTCATACAGTAGTAATTTTGTATTACATTACAGTCTACTTACATTACTCTACGTTACTATACTTAACAGATTAAAGTAGAAAAGCCAACACGCGATAAAATTTCGAAAGTTCTTTTTTGGCAGTCGCGATATCTTTTTAGAATTTCGAGTTTTCCGGGAATGAAAAAAAGAAAGTTTTTAAAGTCTAACACATCTCCGCAAAGGCTTGTGCGAAAAATGCAATATTTGGCTATCAGTAAACAATAATTTAGGACTTGCCAATGCTTTGTCCTATCATGCCAGCCGTAGAGTATATGACTTGTGGATAACGTTATTCTTTCATTTGTTGTTTGGTTCCACCATTCTTGAAACAGTATCCAGAAATCCACTGTTAGAGTACAGTTTATTAGCAGGTGATGCAGCGTTTGTTCCTCAGCGGTGCATAGGTTGCATATGGGGCTTTCTGAAATGCCGTCTCGATAAAGTGTAGCGCGAGTTGGAAGCACGTTATGAATCACTCTATATTGAAACATTATTATTTCTACTTCGTTTTTGACTTTTGAAGTTCTTTTTTGGCAGTCGCGATATCTTTTT
>JAEMWC010000508.1:95000-112500 GCA_016490735.1 Pachyseris speciosa
CAGCCGTCGTGAGAATTTACGTTTCTTTAACATCCCGGAATCCACCGACCCAACACAAGAGAACGCAAAGGAACTTATTTATCGTTACATGGAGAGAGAGATAGAAGTAGATCGCGCGCGCGAAATTGAGTTCCAACGCGTTCACCGAATCGGAGTTAAAAAGCCAGGATCTCCGCGACCGATTATCGCCCGCTTCCTCCGTTTTCCCGATCGTGAGAGGGTATTTAAACGTGCAATGGAGGTAAAAGATGAAATAGAAGTAAGGGTGTATGCTGACTACCCAAAAGAAATACAGGAGCGGAGAAGGAAACTGTGGCCACGTTTAAAGCAAGCAAGAGAGGATGGAAAAAGAGCCTTCTTTGATAAGAAAGAGCCGGATAAGCTTATTGTTGACGGACATTTGGTAACTTAAGACTCTTATCTTATGCGCTAAAAGTAAAATTAGCAAACAAATTTTCTTTCTAGGTTTAAAAAGCGGGAGCAACAGTGGCATATCTGCATAGTAAATAACCTGCCAAAAGCTCCAAATCCCATGGGTTGCGCAAATGATTTAGGTATCAGCAGCCTTTATAATGAACTATTATATTTAGTGTTGTACTTAAGTGTTAAAAATGACCCTTCTGTGTTCAAATCATACTTTATTTGCGATTCGCGTGTTAATTTCGTGCATAAGTTTGCTTGTTCGAATTCGAAAAATCATGTGTAGACTTTAGATTATTGTCTCTGAATGTTCGAGGGATACGGTCGTCTTCAAAGAGGGAAGCTCTTTTTTGCTGGTTGAACGAACGAAAATATGACGTAGTTTTTCTACAGGAAACCTATAGCACTATAGACGTCGAGAGTATCTGGAAAACACAGTGGCCAGGTAAGTTATATTTTTCACATGGTTCAAATCACAGCTGTGGAGTAATGATTCTTGTTAAGGATGATTTAGACTTTAAGCTAAACTCGCTTAGCTCCGACGCTAAAGGCCGTTATATCATAATGGAAGCTGAAGTTCAGGGTTCTTCGTTCTTATTTGTAAACATCTACGCTCCGAATAATGTCCAGGATCAATGTTGTTTTTACGATAATTTGAATAAGAATATTGAAGAGAACATCATAGACAAAGAAAATAGAATAATAATCGGAGGCGATTTTAATATTATATTAGACCCTGAGTGGGACTGTTCTGGAGGGAACCAGTCAAAGAAAGCCTCAGTCAAACATGTTGAAGACTTGTGCTTAGATTTTGATCTGATAGATATTTGGCGTATAAGAAACCCGGGAATCAAACGTTTCACCTGGAGACAAAAGAAACCTCTTATTCAGAGAAGACTTGACTTTTGGTTATTAAGCGATGTTTGTCAGGAAGATATTGAAAACTCTGATATCATCTCTTCGATAAACTCCGATCATTCGGCGATAACTCTGCATTTCAGTAGCATTGGCAAACAAAAAAATGGCCCTTCGTTCTGGAAATTTAACGCTAGTCTTAATGATGACACAAACTTCGTAGAACTATTAAGTGAAAGTGTACCAGAGTGGTTAATTGAATTTAATGCAGTTACAGACAAAAGAGTCCTGTGGGATTTAATTAAATATAGAATTAGACAAATGTCGATAAAATATGGCAAAGAAAGAGCCCGTGAAAAGAGAGAAAGGGTTTCTAAAATTGAAAATTTACTTCGAACATACGAAGAAAACTGTAGCAAATGTCCCTCGAATGAAAATTTCGAACAGCTCGAAATCCTTAAAATTGAGTATGATAATATTTATGAAGACTTGGCTAAAGGGGCGATTATCCGATCGAAGGCTACTTGGTATGAAAAAGGAGAGAAAAGTAATAAATATTTTCTTAATCTTGAAAGTCACAATAAAATTAAAAGTTCAGTCCGGAAAATCTTCAATGCCGAAGGGACTTTAATTACAGACCCTCAGAAAATCCGGCAAGAAATTGAAAGTTTCTACTCCGATCTTTGTAAAAATGATACTCTCTTGCCGCCTAAGACAATCTTAACTTCTTTTCTTGGAAATCCCGACATACCAAAACTCTCCCAATCTGATGCTCAAGTTTGCGAAGGAAAACTAACAATTTCTGAATGTTTTAAAAGCCTTCAGCTTTTTCAGAATAATAAGTCGCCAGGTAACGACGGATTAACTGTAGAATTCTATAAAGCTTTCTGGCAAGTTGTAGGCAAGATTATGGTAGACAGCTTAAATTACTCCTATGATCATGGCGAATTATCAAATTCTCAGAAGCAAGCTATTATCACTTTAATAGAGAAGAAAGATAAAGATAAAAGGTACCTATCCAACTGGAGACCGATCTCACTCATTAACGTAGATGTTAAAATAGGTTCAAAAGCGATTGCCAAAAGATTAGAGACAGTCCTACCTGGCATTATACATTATAACCAATGTGCGTACGTGAAAGGCAGAACAATCTTTGATGCAATAAGAACTGTAGATGATATTATGGAGTTTACGGAAAGATATAACATTAATGGCACGATGATTTGCATTGATTTTAAGAAAGCCTTTGATACTGTGAGCAGAGATTTCTTGTTTAAAACCCTCCACGTTTACGGGTTTGGATATTCATTTATTCAGTGGATTCATACATTTTATAAAAACGTATCAAGCTGTGTCCTGAACAATGGCTTTTCCACTGCACCCTTCTCAGTTGAACGAGGAGTTCGGCAGGGGGACCCCCTCTCTGCCTACTTGTTTATTATGGTGCTAGAAATTTTATGTATAAGCGTACGCAGAAACAAAGATATTCAAGGAATCACTGTAGATACCGAGGAGATAAAATTGGAGTTGTTCGCAGATGATTTGACCGGTTTCTTAAGGAATGACCATTCACTTAGAAAATTTATGGAATTAGTAGAAGCTTTTGGAGAATGTTCAGGCCTTAGGATAAATCACGAAAAATCTGAGGTAATGTTACTAGGTAACGGTAGGCATTATTCTTTACGAAACGACACCGAAATAGGAGATTTGAAAATTAAACATTCAGTAAAAATCCTGGGAGTTCATTTTACCTACGACTCACGCGCTAAACGAAGGTTGAATTTTGATGAAATTGTTACCTCTATTAAACAAAAATTAAACATTTGGAGATGGCGAGATCTCACAATAATGGGCCGAATTCAAATTGTCAAGACATTCATAATTCCGATTTTCTTGTATAGAGCGAGCATGATTTGTTCTGACCAAGAGTTTGTCAAAGAGGTAAATAAAATCATTTTCGATTTTATTTGGAAAGGCAAAGACAAAGTTAAGCGCTCTGTTCTCGTTGGCGACATTGAGGACGGAGGATTAAAGGCTCCACATTTGATGTCCATGATTGAGACACAGAGGATTATTTGTTGTAAGAAATTAGCTTGCGACGAACCGAGTAGCTGGAAGACTATTTTACTCCATTACTTAAAACCCGTTGGAGGTAAACTTATCCTTTGTTGCAATTTCGATGTTAAAATGCTGCCGATAAAACTTCCACCATTTTATGAGGATTGCCTAAAAAGCTTTGCAAAATGCTCAGTGGCAATTAATCATTCCGAAGAAGCTATTGATGACAGAAATGCGATCCTTCAAACCATTCTCTGGAACAACAGACTCATTCGCATCGATGGGAAAGTTGTATTCTTTAAAGCACTAGCAGAAAAGGGAATTCTAAGGATAGGAGACTTAATCTCTGAACACAATGAGTTAATAACTAAATGTAATTTGAGAGAGCTGGACTTTTCCCCTTTAGATTTTTTTAGACTTGTATCTGTGATAAACGCTTTGCCAAACAAGTGGCGAGATTCACTGAGAAGGTCCTCTCACCATGAGAAAAAGGCATTTAATTTACAGGAGCAAATTGTTTTAAATTTAAACGGGCAAAAGACTCCGATCAATAAAGCTGTGTCAAAAACTATTTATAAAGAATTCCGAAATAGAGTTATTACCATTCCTTCTGCTCAAAAGAAATATAGTTGCTGTTTTATAAATGATACTCTTGATTGGAAAGAAATATATGGCTTGCCACATCGTGTCACTTCCGATACAAAGCTGCGTGAATTTCAATTCAAATTACTTAACAGATACCTGGTGACAAACGTCTTTTTAAATAAAATTGGTGTCTTACCCTCCCCAGCATGTTCTCTTTGCGGAAAGGAAAACGAATCCCTCGAACATATTTTAATCTCTTGTAATTATGCCAGAGAATTCTGGGCAGAGGTCATAAAGTGGCTACGCAATTTAAAAGTTAATATAAACAATCTTAACAACAGAGAAATTTTGTTTGGAATGTCAAATTGTGAAGACGAGATATTTGTCAATCATGTACTAATGATCGCAAAACAATATTTGTATTCATGTCGTTGTAAAAACAAATCTCCTTTAATTAAAGTTTTTAACGCTAGAATAAGAAAGATTGAAATTCTTGAACTAGAGGTTGCAAAGTCAAAGAATAAGCTACCTGATTACACAGCGAAATGGGGCAAATTTCTGAAAAACATCGATCTATAACTCGCGTACCTAATTACCGCGTTTTGCATATCAGTTGTACGCAGTAGGTTTGAACACACCAACACCAGGGTCAGTCGTGTATGGTGTTGTAGCGTTTGTGTGCGCGCGTGTGTGTGTGTATGTCGTGTACGCGTATGCGCGTGTATGAAAGTGTGAATTGTTAATAATAATTTTTTTTTCAAAGAGACTGTATGTATTTTGTAAGTAGTTTAATGTAATGTAAACGTGTAAAAAAACAAAAAACCAAGTTATTGTAAGCGTAAGTATGTATTGTAAGTAGCGTGATGCAAATATTGTACCCAATGTTTTGTAAGTAGTGTAATGCGTTGTAAAAAAAAATAAAACAAATTACAAAAAAAAAAAAAAAAGTGTTTAGCGTTTTCTCGAGGTTAAGTATTTTTTCACCGAAGTTCAGTCTGTTAGAACTTTCTTGGTTGCAAGAAAAGAAGATACCAAGGGCGTTGATAGGTTCTTTTGGCCACTCAAAACCAAAAGGTTCATCTGTTCTGTCTTTCCATTCGCCTAACCGCATAGCTTCTGTTTTAGACTCGAAACGGAGTCGAGGTCACGAACAAATACTGTTGTGTCGTCGGCGTATTGACTTAATTTGAGCTCATGTTTGTTGACTTGGTTACCTTTGATAGTGGGATCATTTTTTACGGATCTAGAGTGGACTTACATGCCCAGAACGAAGAGGACGCCGGACAACGGCCAACCTTGTCTGACTCCCCGCCGTAGGGAGAAAAAGGTTGAAGCATGACCGTTATTGAGAACACAGCTATACAGAATTTTTATCCAATTTTGAATGTCATGGCCGAAATTAAACAGCTGAAGTGTTTCTAAGAGATAGTTCCATTCAATGGATCCAACGCTTTTTCGAAGTCTAAGAAAATTGTAATACCTTTTTGATTTAGCTTTTCCGTACAACGTATCAAGTCGTAGATTAGCCTCACATTTTCGCCAATGTAGCGGCCTTTAACATAACCAGTTTGATCTGGGTTTATTAACGTTGGCAAGACTTTTTCAATTCTCTTGGCTATAACTTTGGTGAGAATCTTGTAATCAACGTTCAGAAGTGAGATGGGCCTTAGATTTTCCAGAATAGTTTTATCCTTGGATTTTTTTGGGATAAGCGAGGTTATTCCTCATCTTTTGGCTTATAGAAAGCATACCGTGCTGAGAAGCAAAATAATAGCTGGCTAGCAGATCAAGACAGATCTCTGGCTAAAAGAATCGGTAGAATTCGGCTGGCAGAAAGTCAGTGCCCGAGGTTTTGTTATTGTCGAAGCCCTTGAGCGCATTAGTGCATTCTTCTACTTTTCACAAGATTTATTCTCTTCTTCGCTTAGTGCGGTTACGTTTTTTGGATTAAAAGATGGCGAGTTTTTGAAGTTTTTGGGATTAATATTGGTGGAGCGGTATAACGACTCATAAAACTTTTTTTCTTTTTCTAACATTTCAGATTGATCTTCTATATAACAGTTTTCCCCAACTTTAAGTTTGGAGACTGTTTTAATATCATGATGGCGTTTTTCTAAGCTGTAGGTTTCGATTTAAATTTGTTAGCAGAAAGGTTCAATTAAGGCACCATATCTTGAGTTTAATATTCAGTCAATTTTAACTTGTGGACAGCTAGTCCAAACAAAGCTGCCAAATATCGATTTACAGTAGTTGGCGGAGAATTTGGTAAAAGGTATACCAAATTTCAAGTTGAAGTTCTCAACATACAGGTCACATAAAGGTACCAAATATCAATTTGTACTTGTTGGCGAAGAGGTTATGAAAAGGTACCAAATTTTGATTTCAATTTGTTGGAAGAGAGATTAAAAAAAGGTACCAAATTTCCATTTTCAATTATTGGTTGAGAAAATAAAATGACGCGTGTTTATTTCTTTATTAGACATAAAGGGTACGTTTTTCAATCTGAAGAGTTCTTGTAACAAAATTTAAAAAGTGGTATGATTATCTGATTAATTTTGGGTAACATTTAACGTAAATTTAGAAAATTGGCCATAAACTAGAGACCAAAACCCAATTTCCCTTTGAAAACCAGACTTACCGAAAACTATCACTGATTGAAGTAGACCACCTTTCTTGTCAAGTGTGATATCCAGAGGACAATCGTAATCACTAACCACCACTGATTTCCTCATTGCCAAAGTCATTGTCTCTAATCTTAACAACTTTGATAAGTTACGATAAAATTTAACAGCTTCGAGCTTCGGGCTCAAGTACCCACACATCAAAGAAAGGTTCTTATCTTTGAGAGCATTCGCAGCGGCCATTGAAATTCTTTCTTTATCGGGGTGTCTTAAAAGATAGACAGGGATTGGACTTGGCTGTAGATAACTCGCGGGATCAACACGTGGGCTGATTTTTGTACGATGTGCTAGCATGACTTCGATGTTTTGAGGGCCCTTGTTTCTCACTGAAAAGGTTCTTCTTTAGAAATTCTTCTACAAAGTCACAGCTTTTCTCGGCGTCCTCTTTAAGCCCCATATGACAACATTGTTCCTCAACATTATTCCTACCTATTTTCCAAGTCTTCGATCTTTCTCCGAAGAGCATCTATGTCTGCTAGGCTCGCTTTTCTTGTGAGAGTGGGTTTAACTTCGGTTACTTCGTTGTCTAAGAATTAGAAACCACCTTTGAAGTCACTAGCATCTTTGGCAGTTTTTTAATGACTTGCTTCTAAGCTCTCCAGCTTTCTCAAGATGGCATTAAGCTTCGTCTCTTGTTTATCTTTGGCGGCGAGCAAGTCGTCATACGGATACTTGAGAAATTAATGTGATCTGGTAGCTGAAGCCACTCTTAAAGCAGTAACGCCACATGGTAGCGGGCATTACCCATTAAATGTACCAAAGCAAAGATTGAGCCCAAAAAGCATTAGCATCCATGGGCAGCTCTTTCGGCCTTGTTAGGCCTCATCAGCATGGCATAGCTAATGCTCAGGCTCAAGTACCCACATATCAATAAAACAAGCAGTGAAAACGTAACGCTTTTGGGATGTGACTGGAGTGACAAGGATACCTAGTAGTTATTGGTTACAAGTTAATGTGATCTGGTAAGCTGAAGCCACTCTTAGGGTACAAAGGCCACATGGTAGCACGCATGACCTCTTAAATCTACCAAAGCAAAGATTGAGCCCAAGCATTAGCAGCCATGGACAGCTGTTTCGGCCTTGTTAGAACAGCTTGTCGGGCATTTTAGTATGTGGCATTTTGGTTCGCTGTCTTGTCAATCGTTCGGACATTCGCTTGTCAGTGAATATACCTGAAAAGCTAGCAAATATCAAAGAGAAGCCGTTGAGGAGCATTGCGTTGCTCCCTGTCATTTTATCATTTCTTAGCAAATGCGCATGCCTAACCTCAGTGTACGCAGTTGCGTACCATATGGAGAGCTCAATGAATACATCGTGGTATATATATCGACCGAAATCTTATATATAAGCGTGGAGCGGTTCCGAACTGTAAGTAAGTAAGGGATTTGTCACATGTGGTCTAGGGGCCGACACTTCTCTCCCTCCCTGCCTGCGGGTAACTGAAAGATGCAGCGAAGGACCAAGCACTCCAGGCCGGTATAAGCGATGCGCAGGTCGAAATCTTGGGCTTCATCGTGACGGTACGACGCTCAGGCAACACGTCCAGAGGTACCAGTACTGGTTTTTTTCCTTTTGTTTTGTTTTCAATTAACGTTGTCACTGTTTTCATTCGTTTTACGCCGGCAGGCCGCATTTATTTCAATCGTGTCTGATAGTTGGCCTTACCAAGATTTCATAAGACTTTTTTTATGTTAAATATCATGTCAGATTCTCAGTAGCCACAGAGTCTACCCTTGGACGTTTAAAGGGGCAGTGTCACGCTGTTTGGAAACTTTAGAAAAAGCCAGAAGGTGTCTTCGTATCAATTGAATTCCAAAAATAATGGTTTAGTTTTGTTATTAAAGACTATTTGAAGGTACTGAAACTTTTCCTGTCGGCTGCTGCTACGGATGGCAAGGATGGAAATGGATTGAAACTTGAAAAAATTGGCCAACATTTTCAATTTTTTATGCTACGCCTTCAAAAAATCCTCAGGAAATTTATTATGGTTAGCCCTCTCTGATAAAATTCATTTGATATCTTCGTCGTAGCTTTACAGAATCATTTTGTTTATAAGTAGAGCCTCAAGTAACGATTTTAGCACAGAATTGACCTAAAGCAGCAAAATCCTCGTGACATTGCCTCTTCAAGGACTGATTGTCCACTTTAATTTGACCCTAATTTCATAAGTTATTGACCAACTTCTTTACAAGAAAGCCGTATTGAAATTAAAGTCAATAATATTACATACAGTGTCTTAAAAAGCGTTCAACTTAACTTAACATAGATTTAATAACTTTAATACATAATAATCAATAATCAAGATCAATTTATTTAAGCTCGATAGCGTGAGGAGTGCTTGCCCCATCTCCCGAGCCGGGGATTCACCTATTAAACGTCCGAGCATTCCGGATCGAATTGGAATTTAGAAGTGTTGTTTTTTGAGGAGAGGGGAAAACCGGAGTACCCGGAGAAAAACCTTTCGGAGCAGAGAAGAGAACCAACAACAAACTCAACCCACATATGAAGTCGAGTACGCGAATCGAACCTGGGCCACATGAGACTACATTGGTGGTAGGCGAGTGCTCTCACCACTGCGCTATCCCTGCTCCCTCGATATCCCTAGTTATCAACATTTCGTTTGCCTAAAGGCAGCGTCCTCTCTTTAAAGGTGGCTTTGGATTCAAAAGTCTTTACCCTCGTCAAGCCAGATGGGTAGATTGGTTGTTATCTTATTTTTATAATCTTCATTCACCAGTAACGTAGTGTTTAGTTTCCAGAAGCCAGCACCTCTTCCACAGGATTTAATTTCCTCAAGTTTTAGAAATATAGCGGAGTTGTCCGTTTTAATCGAAGGTATAAAATCGACCGTCGTAACCAAATCGTGTAATGTGTCCGATATTAACCAGTAATCTAATTTTGTAAAATACAAATACAAACTTTGCGATGTTGGCGTTTTGAGAATCAGTGAAAGTTTTTGGCAAAATTCTGGTTTTCAAATAGAGATCGGTTGTTAGTCGCTAATTTCGTAGCTAATTTTCTAATTTTACGTTTAATTTTACCCAAAAGTAATCAGATAATCATACCATTTTACTAATTTTGTCACAAGAAATCTTCAGGTAGGAAAGCATACCTTTTTATGTCTAATATTTTTTAGTTATTTTTTTTATTTATTTATTTTATTTGCCAAACGATAAACAGCATTATTATAAGGAAACAAAAAAAGATAGAATGGATTTAAGTTACAATGGCGAGGAGACCTAAAGGAAACTATGAAGCTTATGTTAATTAGGCCTCCTCAGTATTATTTTACAAGATGAAATTTTGAAAAAAGAACATGACGACGGATACAATTACAATAGGTTACAAGCTGCAAATAAAGTTAATACTTAATCACATTATATCTAAAACTACTAATAATTATTACAAATAAACGCCTTAAGTGCTTTCTTAAAGGAGACAAGAGAGGACGAGTTAACGATCTCAGAATTTAAGGAGTTATAAAATTTAGGTCCTTGGTAAAAAACGGAAAATTGTTTGATATTAGTCCGACAAAAAGGCAGACGATATGAATGAGAGTTTCTTGTATGATACGAATGAATTTGGCTCTGTAAGGTAAATTTACAATCGAATTTTAAAGGAAGAGTACGGTTTTGAAAGGAGTACATGAATAAACCTAGTTGTAATAGGTGTATGTCATCAAATTTTAAAATACCAAGATTTTTAAAGATTGGATCAGTATGTGCATAGAAATTGGTTTTAGCTATAGTTCTCACCACTCGTTTCTGTAGAATTACAAGACGAACAAGGTTAGTTCTGTAAGTAGAAGCCCAAACTAAGTTGCAGTAAAAAAGGTATGGATAGACTAATGAAAAATATAATGTTCGTAAAGATTTTGTCGACAGGTAGAAACTAGATTTGCGAATTATTCCAATAGACTTAGAGACTTTGTTGGCCACATGTGAGATTTCGGACTTCCAATTTAAATTTTCATCTAGGATTACTCCCAAGAAAACTGTTTCTTTTACCTGATCAAGTTTATGGTCATTTATTAAAAGCTGAATATCATGACTTGTACGTTTTTGACTTGGTTTAAATACCATAAATTTAGTTTTTTTTAGGTTTAATGAGAGCTTGTTAACTCTAAACCAAATTGACAACTTATTTAGCTCAGTATTCAGAATGTTAGCCAAGCAATCTGCATCCTTATTCGACAAAAAAACGTTGGTATCATCAGCAAATAAGATCAATTGTAATAATGTAGATGCATTGTTTATATCGTTGATGTAAAGCAGAAAACATAATGGTCCTAAAATAGAACCTTGTGGAACACCACACGATATATTGGTACGTGAAGAAACATGACCGTTATATTCAACAAATTGAAGTCTGTTAGAAAAATAGCTCTTTATCCATTTCAGGGCCAAGCCACGTATGCCGTAGTGTTCAAGTTTATCGAATAAGATAGAATGATTAACTGTATCAAAAGCTTTAGAGAGATCTAAAAAGACGCCAACCGCTAATTCACCATTATCCAAAGCAGACGAAATTTTATCGTGCAAATCGATCAAAGCAAGGACGGTAGAGTGATTTTTCCTAAAACCGAACTGATTATCACAAAGAATATGTAAGTTAGTCAAATAATCAAGTATTCGACTGTAGATGATTCTCTCAAGAAATTTGGAGAAGCTAGGTAGAATTGAAATAGGCCTATAGTTGGTGAACAATGATGGATCGTAGACACGATTGTTTGTAGACACGAAATCGTCAATTCTTTGATTGGGAGGCCTGTACACAATACCAACAATTGTATTCTTTACCCGAGGTCTTGTCACTTCAATAAATAGTGATTCTACAATGTCAACATTACTGATGGACAAATCTTCTCGAAGCTTGAAATCTAGATCGTTGGAGACATACAGCCCTACCCCACCTGCCACCTATGTTTGTGAAGAAACTTAAAACCCTTGATGTCGGTCGAATGGGAAGATTCGTTTAGCCAGGTCTCAGAAATTCCGATGACAGAAAACTTAATGTCCAAGCATGATAGAAGATCAGTCAAGCTGTTTAAATTGTGCGAGAGGCTACGAATATTAAGATGTAGAAGAGAGAAATCCGCGCTAGAATAATTTTCGTGTATGAGCATTACGTTAAATTGATTTTCAATGAAATAGTCGCAGGGCCTCTCTCCTGTGTTAAAATTAATATCAGGGTCAAGACTGTCCGACTGTGTTAAAGAAACGTTTGAGTTAGAAAAAATTGGATTGTAATGTAGACTAGAAAATCTATCGGGATCAAAGTGAACCGGGCCATTTTGAAGTTCATAGAGCGCCAGAGAAAAGCTAGAATCGTCTAAGTGATTAAAAGGCAGTACATCTGAAAGTGAGTATTGTGTTACAGACATTTTTAACTAACAAAATAACTTATCTGAGCTTATCTGGATTGAGCAGGTCTATCTTTCACAATTAGTCTGTCCAAAACAAAGTAAGCCATTTTCCCATTTCGTTTTGCTTCTTCCATTTTTGGCCTCTGTTCTTCGCGCTTCTCCATGGTTTCCTTCGCAAGATCCTCGTTGACAAATAAACCAGCGGGCTTAATTCTTCTTGCACTTCTTATGATGGAATCCTTTTGCCTCCAGTCGCGAAGCCTACAAACAATTGTGCGAGGGCGTCTACTGGAACCAGCAACAACCCGACCGACACGATGAGCGCGTTCGATGTCGAGCGTCCCAGCTAGGTCGAGCTTCTCTGTTAGGACCTGTTTGACTTTTTCCGCTGTAGTGTCCCAAGATTCATTCTCCTGTTCTGGTATCCCATCAATTCGGATGTTGTTCCTACGGCTATGGTTCTCTAAATATTCTAGTTTGTCCATGTGGTCGTCGATAGAATCGTAAATATCATCGATATCAGCTTCAATCTCGACAAGTTTAGTGAAACATGGCTTGAATTCATCGATTTCTTTCTGTGAGAATTTTAGGCTGGCTTTAAAATCACTTGTGTCTTTCTGGCAGATGTTTAGACGTGTCTTAATATCAGCCACGGATTCAACCACTGCATCAAGTCGAGAGTTAAAGTTGTTCAGGAGCGAATCCAGAAGAGTTTTAAACATCCTCTCCTGGAGTTGAAGCATCTCACTTAACATAGAATTCGTTACAAACTCAACTCCGGTGCCTGGAGAACTAGCAGAAGACTTGGAATTGCGTGTTTCTGGCATGGTAAATAAAATAGCGACAGAGCGAAGAAATATTAAGCAGCACAGCAAGCGAAATAAGCAACGTTCACGGAGCAACGAAATTAGCGTCAGGTCGCCATGACAATAAAGAGATTAACACGCGTCATTTTATTTTCTCGGCTAATAATTGAAAATCGAAGTTTGGAACCTTTTTCAATCTCTCTACCAACAGATTCAAATCAAAATATGGTACCTTTTTTTTAACCTTTTCGCCAGCAAGTGCAAATCGATATTTGGCCTGTATGTCAAAATAACTTCAGATCGAAATTTGGTACTTTTTTTCCATAAATTCTCTGCCAACTACTTAAAGGGATAGTTTCACGGTTTGGCGCATGTGCAACCATTCAGAGGCGAGTACATAACTTGTGCGTCCTGTGAGGAATAAAACCTTAGAACCGAAGAATAAATTCCATCCCCGTGTCCAATACTAAATTCAACATTTTCTGTTTAAATCCACTGAGATATTCCGTGAAATTTGGGCATCAGTCATTCTCTTAGCCTTCGTGTAGCCGTATGGCTACGCGTAGACTATCATTCTGCTTGCGCAAAATTACAGTCTGTGATTACTGAAATACGTGTGGTTGATACGAAAACTAACATGTACTTTATGCTTGGAGTCGGAACATTCAAAATGAATTCTAATGAGCAATCTCACCTTTAACGTCGTATATGTACGACTGACTGCAAAATTTTCAAAGGCAAATTTACCGCCAGAGTTATCTGCACCCTTCCGATAGTTTTATAAACAATAGAATTGAACGGGCTAACGTTATAGTTTACACACGCGCCGAGCCGTGAAACCCTCCCTTTAAAATCGATATTTGACACCTTTGTTCAGTTGGGCTAGGTGTGGACAAGTTCAAATGAAATTCGTCACCTTTGCCCGATCTATCTACCAACAGATTAAACTCAAGATTTAGTGCCTTAATTAAACCTTTCTGCTAACAAATTTAAATCGAACCTCATTGCCTTTTTTCGAAAGAAACGTTGCAATTATTTTATCGCGTGTACCGCGCGTGTGGGAGCACAGAATTCATTACCTAAAACACACCCACGTAGCTGCCTTGATTCATATAAAAGAAAATATAGGGGCCATCAAACCCATACGCGGATAAGGGAGATGCTTTTGAAAACGTTTCCTGTTGTTAGGAGGGCTTTTTGAACTGAACATAAGATTGTTTCAAATAATCTCTTGCATCTCAAAGGTAGTACATGATACATACTTAGATATCCTCTCTCCATCGGAGCTTTCCATTTATAATTTACAACACTGGCCGGGAGACTTTACCAGACTGCTTGTCCAGAAACCGGAAACTTTCACTGATCTTTCAGGCGCTAGAGGTCGTGTAAAGTGAATTCACTTTGTACTTCATCAATGGAGCTGACTACATACTTCCGAGGAATTGGCTTCAGGTGATGAAGTCTGTGTTCCACACGCGCGGTGCACGCGATAAAATAAGTGCAACGTTTAAGGCAACCAATTTCGATTTAAATTTTTTTTATAACATTTATTAGAAGACAAAAATTCATACAGTAGTAATTTTGTATTACATTACAGTCTACTTACATTACTCTACGTTACTATACTTAACAGATTAAAGTAGAAAAGCCAACACGTGATAAAATTTCGAAAGTTCTTTTTTGGCAGTCGCGATATGTTTTTAGAAATTCGAGTTTTCCACGAATGAAAAAAGGAAAGTTTTTAAGAGAAGCCGCCAGAATATTTCGAGAATCGAAAATCAGTGACGAAAAATCGAATTTTTTTTTATTTTGCCAAAACATCCCTTTCCGTGAACTAGTTTTGAAAAAATGTTTTAAAGTTCCAGCGATTTTTTTTCCGGCTGAAATTTAAACAAGTTTGAAAATTCGTTAAAAAGGCCGTTTTCGCCTTGCCTAAGCGGTCAAATCGTCACACAAGTGGAGGAAGATGTTGGCAGCGCCAATCAAGTCCATTCACCATCCAACTTTGCACAAAAGTTACAATATCACTTCACAATAAAAGCGTTTAAAAATGTTTCTGTAGTTCTCTTTGGTATGGGTTTTATCGCCCTTTTTATAGAGGTGTATTTTGCAGTATTTCATGGGACACAAATGAAGTCTAACTTTGACCGGTTTAAATGACACCTGGTACCTAAACTTTCGACATTATAACCATACCAGACGAAAGCTCGTTTATCAAAATATAAACCTTGAAAGTTTGGCCGTTGGAAATTAAATGTTGTCTCGGTAGTTAAATAAAACGTGATTCCACCCAAGCGCCATGTAGCGTGCAGAATTCGATGTTCATTCAAGCTAATTATAGAGTCAGCTTTTCGAAAATACAGAGGAAAAATAAATGACCATTGAAAGTAGTCAGCATCGTTATGTTTCTTCTGGGAAGCTGTGAATGTTAAGTAAAGTCGTTTTTAATCTTACTTAATCACGATTTAAGTGCCAGGATGTCTCTTAACATGACCCAAGCGGTTTACAACCTTAAAAACATTCCGAAACATTTGTTGACAAAAACATCGCTTCTTATACTTGAAGAAATGATCTGTTGAGTTTATACTACATATCCAAAAGTACATTTCAACATATTCTTAAAACTTAAACTTAGTAAAAGAAAAGTATGTTAGGTTTGATGACTTAGATTTAACTGCCGAAAACGTAGATAACATTTGAAAATTCTCGTAAGTTCATCCTTTGCGTGACCATTTTGCGTACGTGACCAAACCCCTGACTTAAATCGGGTAACCAATAAATTTGACAACTTAGGTTAAAGGACCACGCTCAACCATGAGCCATTGCGGGCGAGCGCTTTTATCGGCGCCATTTTCTGTATTACAGAAAATACGATTCTGCGATAGGGGAACTTCCATCTTGCTCCATCGGCCGTACCACCTGCTTTCGTTATTTGTTATATTTGTAAATAGCTTTTTAAACATTTAATTCGCGGATTTGTATAGTTATTTCTGTGTTATTATCGTGTGAAGTTATGAATGAAGCCGTTGAAAAGAGGTCACCCGCCGAGGCCAGCCCGGGGCCGACATATAGTTTGGCTTTCCTCCTCAACATTTGAGCTATGGAACGACAGGAAACAAATAGCGAATTTGCTGAGGTCCTGCTTCATGGATTTATGCTCGGTTATATGGATGAGAGCAGATCTTCTCAAAGAAAACGAGCTCGTTCGCAGGATTCGTCCGCCATTTATAGCCCGATTCCATGTACGCATGTACGCATGTCAGTTTGTATTATCACTTGGCTTTCTTATTCTGGAGGAAAAGATGCATTTAAGAAAATTTTATCGGTGTATGTTTTGATGAGAGCTCGTGTATTCCCGTTCACAGGCAAGCGACCCTAAATGTTCGCTTCAACACCGAGAGGACCTAGCGCTGTTGTAACACTTTCCAAATGGAAAGACTCTGTACAAATGCTTTTATAATTTCTTCACCTCTTCTAAATATTCATTGCTTCCCTGACGCAGTGCCTACTTTCCATTTCATTATTTCTAGAGTTACGTAGGATGTTATTGCCAGGACAAAAACATTGGAAGTTTCTTTTTTGTTTCAAATACCCTGTATTGCATTGTACTAGTTCACAGCACCTACAGTACACTGGTAACTAGTCGTCTCGCCACCAGGAAGACTCGCCACCAGAGAACTCGCCACCAATAAAATTAATAATCAAGGTGGGTAGTGGGATGAGCGTTCATGACGCCCATAAAAGGGGACAACTTTTTATGGTTTATAGTGGTTTAAAGTCCGATTCAGACGGCTTTGATTAAGACTGCGAACTTTTCATGAGCCAAACTTAAAGCATAATTTATGAGAATGTTTTCTTGTAAGCAGCTCTGAACTAAGTTCAGAATTAAGTTCGATGTCAGGCCTTTGAGTGATGATGCTACCCTTGTAAGCAGGTCTGAACTAAGTTCAGAATTAAGTTCGATGTCAGGCCTTTGTGTGATAATGCTTCTCGTTAAACTTAAAAAAAAAGGACGCACTTTGACACGATTATTACTCATGACTCTTCTAAATTTTGTAAGTTTCTCTCGCCTGTATTTATTGAATGATTGGTGGTTGGTCTGACCTGCCCACTGCATGTACTTCACGTGGAACAAAGAACCTGGAAATGAAAGTGTTGAATATTTCTTCGATTATGGTTAGATCGATCACTGGTGGCAAGATGACTCTTGGTGGCGAGTTTACTGGTGGTGAGTCTTCCTGGTGGCGAGGTGACCGTAAACCCAGTACACTGTATGTGAACTTCTTATTACTTGAAATGCCTTTAGCTAATTGTCTCGTTGAACGTTATATTATTATTGATACACTACTGTTGGATTTGAAAATAGAAAATGAATAAACAGTTTTTTGTAATCCCATTACGGTTTCCAATATCTGAAACATGTTGGTTATTAGGGGCCTAGCCAGTAATACAGTAAAAAGCCACGTATAAGAACCTGGATTTTTTAATTTAGCCTAAACAGGTTCTTATATAAATGGTACTTAAAGCAAATTTAGCCTACCAAGATTCTTAAAATCTGTCCTTATATTTTCATATGAATTTCATTTAAATATATTATAAATATCATCTCATAATACAACTGTACAATATAAATCATTTATACCATAATTCCTAAAGGCAGTACAGTGCAGGTATGTGAAATGAAAATTTTTGCCTAACAGTTTCTTAAAACCTAGGTTCTTATACACGGGT
>JAEMWC010000508.1:125000-162500 GCA_016490735.1 Pachyseris speciosa
ACGGCATGAAGTAAACCTTCTGGATGGTTTTTCCTCTAAATCCGTGTCTTAGAATTTTGGTTTCGGCAGTGGGAGGAACGAAGATGGTGCTTAAAAGAGAGGAGTAAATAGAACTGGTTCTTAAGGTGTTGACAGTGGTATCGTTTATGACGTTCGGAATAGGGTTTTTAAGTTTAGCTTTCCAGGTTTTTGGGATTGCATTAACCAGGCTATAGTATGTAGTGAAAGGAATATTCAAATTCAATTTTAATGCAAGTTCGTGCCACTTCAAACAATCCTGATTTTGATTTAATATGTCGCTTATCTTGGTAATACCGGCGTCATACCAACATTTGTAAAAAACAGTATTTTTTCCTACAAGAATGTTCTTGTTATTCCAGACTATTTCGTTTTTAGGCTTTGTTTTGGAATCGATGCCCGTTGAAATTTTGAACTCGCACCAGTAATCTAACATTTTTTTTATAAAATGTGGGAAGCTTATCATCAAGGTCTAGTAAACTTGATGCAAAGTTGCATTTTGTTAGGAAGGCAAGACTACCATACTTATGGAAGAGCTGGTTAGGAATTATTTTCCAGGAGGCTTGTGACTCGTCTTGAATTCTATTGACCCAAGTTATTTTGAACGCTTTTTCCATGAGTTTAAAATCACACATTTTCAATCCGCCATCTTTCCTTTCTCCAATTATGGTGTTTCTTTTGATTTTAGGGGGCTTCCCAGCCCAAATAAAGTTGAAAATTAGCTTATTTATTTCTTGGATGTAGTGATCTGGAACAGGGAGAACAGAGGCTGAGTAAATCAATTTAGATAACCCAAGTGTTTTAACTATCTTAATCTTTCCATAAAGAGTTACATTTCTCCGTTGCCAAGTGTTTCACCGAAGTTCAGTCATTTAGCACTTTCTTGGTTGCAAGAAAAGAAGATACCAAGGGCGTTGATAGGTTCTTTTGGCCACTTAAAACCAAAAGGTTCATCTCTTGTCTTTCCGTTCGCCTAACCGCATAGCTTCGGTTTTAGACTCGAAACGGAGTCGAGGTCACGAACAAATACTGTTGTGTCGTCGGCGTATTGACTTAATTTGAGCTCATGTTTGTTGACTTGGTTACCTTTGATAGTGGGATCATTTTTTACGGATCTAGAGAGGACTTCGATGCCCAGAACGAAGAGGACGCTGGACAACGGCCAACCCCGCCGTAGGGAGAAAAAGGTTGAAGCATGACTGTTATTCAGAACACAGCTATAGAAAATTTTTATCCAATTTTGAATCCCATGGCCGAAATTGAAGAGCTGAAGTGTTTCTAAGAGATAGTTCCATTCAATGGATCCAACGCTTTATTGAAGTCTAAGAAAATTTTATTCCCTTTTTGATTTAGCTTTTCCGTACAACGTATCAAGTCGTAGATTAGCCTCACATTTTCGCCAATGTAGCGGCCTTTAACATAACCAGTTTGATCTGGGTTTATTAACGTTGGCAAGACTTTTTCAATTCTCTTGGCTATAACTTTGGTGAGAATCTTGTAATCCACGTTCAGAAGTGAGATGCGCCTTAGATTTTCCAGAATAGTTTTATCCTTGGAGTTTTTTGGGATAAGCGAGGTTATTCCTCGTCTTTTTGCTTATAGAAAGCACACATTGCTGAGAAGAAAAATTGTAGCTGGCTAACAGATCATGAGAGATGTCTGGCTAAAAGAATCGGTAGAATTCGGCTGGCAGGCCATCAGTGCCCGAGGTTTTTTTATTGTCGAGGTCCTTGAGCGCATTAGTAAATTCTTCTACTTTTCACAAGATTTCTTCTCTTCTTCGCTTAGTGCGGTTACGTTTTTTGGATTAAAAGATGGCGAGTTTTTGAAGTTTTTGGGATTAATATTGGTGGAGCGGTATAACGACTCATAAAACTTTTTTTCTTTTTCTAACATTTCAGATTGATCTTCTATGTAACAGTAAGTAACTTTAAGTTTGGGGACTGTTTTAATGTCACGATGGCGTTTTTCTAAGCTGTAGGTTTCGATTTAAATTTGTTAGCAGAAAGGTTCAATTAAGGCACCATATCTTGAGTTTAATATTTTAACTTGTGGACAGCTAGTCCAAATAAAGCTGCCAAATATCGATTTACAGTAGTTGGCGGAGAATTTGGTAAAAGGTATACCAAATTTCAAGTTGAAGTTCTCAACATACAGGTCACATAAAGGTACCAAATATCAATTTGTACTTGTTGGCGAAGAGGTTATGAAAAGGTACCAAATTTTGATTTCAATTTGTTGGAAGAGAGATTAAAAAAAGGTACCAAATTTCCATTTTCAATTATTGGTTGAGAAAATAAAATGACGCGTGTTTATTTCTTTATTAGACATAAAGGGTACGTTTTTCAATCTGAAGAGTTCTTGTAATAAAATTAATAAAATGGTATGATTATCTGATTAATTTTGGGTAACATTTAACGTAAATTTAGAAAATTGGCCATAAACTAGAGACCAAAACCCAATTTCCCTTTGAAAACCAGACTTATCGAAAAACTATCACTGATTGAAGTAGACCACCTTTCTTGTCAAGTGTGATATCCAAAGGACAATCAAAATCACTAACCACCACTGATTTCCTAATTGCCAAAGTCATTGTCTCTAATCTTAACAACTTTGATCAATTACGATAAAATTTAAAAGCTTCGAGCTTCGGGCTCAAGTACCCACACATCACAGAAAGGTTTTTATCTTTGAGAGCATTCGCAGCGGCCATTGAAATTCTTTCTTTATCGGGGTGTCTTAAAAGATAGACAGGGATTGGACTTGGCTGTAGATAACTCGCGGGATCAACACGTGGGCTGATTTTTGTACGATGTGCTAGCATGACTTCGATGTTTTGAAGGCCCTTGTTTCTCACTGAAAAGGTTCTTCTTTAGAAATTCTTCTACAAAGTCACAGCTTTTCTCGGCGTCCTCTTTTAAGCCCCATATGACAACATTGTTCCTCAACATTATTCCTACCTATTTTCCAAGTCTTCGATCTTTCTGCGAAGAGCATCTATGTCTGCTAGGCTCGCTTTTCTTGTGAGAGTGGGTTTAACTTCGATTACTTCGTTGTCTAAGAATTAGAAACCACCTTTGAAGTCACTAGCATCTTTGGCAGTTTTTTAATGACTTGCTTCTAAGCTCTCCAGCTTTCTCAAGATGGCATTAAGCTTCGTCTCTTGTTTATCTTTTGCGGCGAGCAAGTCGTCATACGGATACTTCAGAAATTAATGTGATCTGGTAGCTGAAGCCACTCTTAGGGCAGTAACGCCTCATGGTAGCGGGCATTACCCATTAAATGTACCAAAGCAAAGATTGAGCCCAAAAAGCATTAGCATCCATGGACAGCTGTTTCGGCCTTGTTAGGCCTCATCAGCATGGCATAGCTAATGCTCAGGCTCAAGTACCCATATATCAATAAAACAAGCAGTGAAAACGTAACGCTTTTGGGATGTGACTGGAGTGACAAGGATACCTAGTAGTTAGAGGTTACAAGTTAATGTGATCTGGTAAGCTGAAGCCACTCTTAGGGTACAAAGGCCACATGGTAGCGCGCATGACCTCTTAAATCTACCAAAGGAAAGATTGAGCCCAAGCATTAGCAGCCATGGACAGCTGTTTCGGCCTTGTTATAACAGCTTGTCGGGCATTTTAGTATCTGGCATTTTGGTTCGCTGTCTTGTCAATCGTTCGGACATTCGCTTGTCAGTGAATAGACCTGAAAAGCTAGCAAATATCAAAGAGACGCCGTTGAGGAGCATTGCGTTGCTCCCTTTGTCATTTTATCATTTCTTAGCAAATGCGCATGCCTAACCTCAGTGTACGCAGTTGCGTACCATATGGAGAGCTCAATGAATACATCGTGGTATATATATCGACCGAAATCTTATATATAAGCGTGGAGCGGTTCCGAACTGTAAGTTAGTAAGGGATTTGTCACATGTGGTCTAGGGGCCGACACTTCTCTCCCTCCCTGCCTGCGGGTAACTGAAAGATGCAGCGAAGGACCAAGCACCGGTATAAGCGATGCGCACGTCGAAATCTTGGGCTTCATCGTGACGGTACGACGCTCAGGCAACACGTCTAGAGGTACCAGTACTTGTTTTTATTTCCTTTTGTTTTCTTTTCAATTAACGTTGTCACTGTTTTCATTTCGTTTTTACGCCGGCAGGCCGCATTTATTTCAATCGTGTCTGATAGTTGGCCTTACCAAGATTTCATAAGACTTTTTTTATGTTAAATATCATGTCAGATTCTCAGTAACCACAGAGTCTACCCTTGGACGTTTAAAGGGGCAGTGTCACGCTGTTTGGAAATTTTATAAAAAGCTAGAAGGTGTCTTCGTATCAATTGAATTCAAAAAATAATGGTTTAGTTTTGTTATTAAAGACTATTTGAAGGTACTGAAACTTTTCCTGTCGACTGCTGCTACGGATGGCAAGGATGGAAATGGATTGAAACTTGAAAAAACTGACCAACATTTTCAATTTTTTATGCTACGCCTTCAAAAAATCCTCAGGAAATTTATTATGGTTAGCCCTCTCTGATAAAATTCATTTGGTATCTTCGTCGTAGCTTTAGAGAATCATTTTGTTTATAAGTAGAGCCTCAAGTAACGATTTTAGCACAGAATTGACCTAAAACAGCAAAATCCTCGTGACACTGCCTCTTCAAGGACTGATTGTCCACTTTAATTTGACCCTAATTTCATAAGTTATTGACCAACTTGTTTGCAAGAAATCCGTATTGAAATTAAAGTCAATAATATTACATACAGTGTTTTAAAAAGCGTTCAACTTAACTTAACATAGATTTAATAACTTTAATACATAATAATCAATAATCAAGATCAATTTATTTAAGCTCGATAGCGTGAGGAGTGCTTGCCCAATCTCCCGAGCCGGGGATTCACCTATTAAACGTCCGAGCATTCCGGATCGAATTGGAATTTAGAAGTGTTGGTTTTTGAGGAGAGGGGAAAACCGGAGTACCCGGAGAAAAACCTTTCGGAGCAGAGAAGAGAACCAACAACAAACTCAACCCACATATGACGTCGAGTACGCGAATCGAACCTGGGCCACATGAGACTACATTGGTGGTAGGCGAGTGCTCCCACCACTGCGCCATCCCTGCTCCCTCGATATCCCTAGTTATCAACAGTTCGTTTTCCTAAAGGCAGCGTCCTCTTTTTAAAGGTAGCTTTGGATTCAAAAGTCTTTACCCTCATCAAGCCAAATGGGTAGATTGGTTGTTATCTTATTTTTATAATCTTCATTCACCAGTAACGTAGTGTTTAGTTTCCAGAAGCCAGCACCTCTTCCACAGGATTTAATTTCCTCAAGTTTTAGAAATATAGCGGAGTGGTCCGTTTTAATGGAAGGTATAAAATCGACCGTCGTAACCAAATCGTGTAATTTGTCCGATATTAAGCAGTAATCTGATGATATCGATAATATTAATATCCGATATTAAGCAGTAATCTGATCTGAGACTTTACACCATTTACTTTTTCAATGTAGTCATTCAAGGCTGTTTTGGTCCAACTTCGAATGGTATTGGCTCTCTTTAACGAATGACAAGATCCAGTTATCTCTTCAAGATGTAGTAGTTGGAATAATTTCCTCTCAATACTCTTCACTTCTAAACCTTCTAAATTTTTTTATTATCATTGGAAAATTGTATCTATGGGACTGCAGGAGAGATCACGTGCACCCTGACTTACAGAGATTTAAGGTCAGACTGAAATTGAAGTATGAAATTGAACGTTTTATAAGCTTAAAAAATAAGAATTATAATATTTTTAAAAAGAAATGGATCTTTCCACCTTCTTTGTTATTCAACCAAGTATAAATGTAAGTATATGTATATATATATATATATATATATATATATATATATATATATGTATGTGTATATATATATATATATATTTTTTTTTGGTTCTGGCGTAGTGTAATCTTGTATCCTTTTAGCGTTTTAGTTTTGTTTGACTAGTTATATGTATATATATTTTGCGTAATGTAATCTCGTTTCCTTTTAGCTTGTTAGTTTTGTTTCATTAGTAATTATTGTAACGCAAGTATTGTAGAATAGTGTAAATTGTCAATTGTAATGTTTTGTAATCTGAACTACTGTAATTATTGTAAAGCAGTTTTGTTTTTGTTACAATAAACTATAAAGTTGTTGGGAAAAAAAAAAAAAAAAAAGCAGTAATCTGATTTTGTAAAATACAAATACAAACTTTGCGATGTTGGAGTTTTGAGAATCAGTGTAAGTTTTTGGCAAAATTCTGGTTTTCAAATAGAGATTGGTTGTTAGTCGCTAATTTCGTGGCTAATTCTGTAATTTCACGTTTAATTTTACCCAAAAGGAATCAGATAATCATACCATTTTACTAATTTTGTCACAAGAAATCTTCAGGTAGGAAAGCATACCTTTTTATGTCTAATAAAGAGATTAACACGCGTCATTTTATTTTCTCGGCTAATAATTTAAAATCGAAGTTTGGAACCTTTTTCAATCTCTCTACCAACAGATGCAAATCAAAATATGGTACCTTTTTTTTAACTTTTTCGCCAGCAAGTGCAAATCGATATTTGGCCTGTATGTCAAAATAACTTCAGATCGAAATTTGGTACTTGAGCCTGAGCATTAGCTATGCCATGCTGATGAGGCCTAACAAGGCCAAAACAGCTGTCCATGGCTGCTAATGCTTGGGCTCAATCTTTGCTTTGGTAGACTTAAGGGGTAATGCCCGCTACCATGTGGCCTTAGTGCCTTTAGAGTGGCTTCAGCTTACCAAATCACATTAATTTGTGAGGTTTATCCTTGTCACTCCAGCCACATCCCACAAGCTTAACGTTTTTAAAGGTCTTGCTAATTCTGTTAAGAAGAAAAATATGTTGTATAAGTGTTTTCTTAATAACCCTAACTCTTCTAATGAAAATGCATACAAGTCTTACAAAAACAAACTCACCCATTGTCTTCGAGTTGCTAAGCGTTTATATTATGAAAAACAAATTGAGAAACTAAAATCAAATGTTAAGGCCATTTGGAAAGTTCTCAATGAAATTCTTAATGGAGACAAAGGTAAGCGTGGTCTACCATCCGTATTTAGGGCAGATTCTCGTGAAATTTCCGATCCAAAGGAAATAGCTAATCTTTTTTGTAAATATTTTACTAACATTGGCCCTAATTTAGCTAGCAAAATTCCTGCATCAGAAAAGTCGCATAGTTCTTTTTTACTCCCCAGACTAGTCAATTCAATATTTCTTGAAGTTGCAAATGAGGAGGAAATTATTGAAATATGTCGTACTTGTCGTTTAGGTAATGCTGTAGGTCATGACAATATTTCTATGAACTTAATTAAAGATACTATTGATATAATTATCTCCCCTGTTACTAGCTTGATTAACTTATCCATCACCTCTGGTATTGTGCCAAATCAATTAAAAATTGCTCGAGTTATCCCTTTATTTAAATCTGGTGAACAGGATATATTTACAAATTACAGACCCGTGTCTGTTTTACCTGTATTCTCTAAAATTCTAGAGAGAGTCATGTACAATCGTCTTTTAAGGTTTCTCAATGTCTATAAAATTCTCTCTGATAATGAGTATGGTTTTCCAGAAACCGGAAACGTTCACTGATCTTTCAGGCGCTAGAGATCGTGTAAACTGAATTCACTTTGCACTTCATCAATGGAGCTGACTACATACTTCCGAGGAATTGGCTTCAGTTGATGAAGTCTGTATTCCACACGCGCGGTGCACGCGATAAAATAAGTGCAACGTTTGAGGCAACCAATTTCGATTTAAATTTTTTTGATAACATTTATTAGAAGACAAAAATTCATACAGTAGTAATTTTGTATTACATTACAGTCTACTTACATTACTCTACGTTACTATACTTAACAGATTAAAGTAGAAAAGCCACACACTGATCTTTCAGGCGCTAGAGATCGTGTAAACTGAATTCACTTTGCACTTCATCAATGGAGCTGACTACATACTTCCAAGGAATTGGCTTCAGTTGATGAAGTCTGTATTCCACACGCGCGGTGCACGCGATAAAATAAGTGCAACGTTTAAGGCAACCAATTTCGATTTAAATTTTTTTGATAACATTTATTAGAAGACAAAAATTCATACAGTAGTAATTTTGTATTACATTACAGTCTACTTACATTACTCTACGTTACTATACTTAACAGATTAAAGTAGAAAAGCCAACACGCGATAAAATTTCGAAAGTTCTTTTTTACCAGTCGCGATATCTTTTTAGAATTTCGAGTTTTCCGGGAATGAAAAAAAGAAAGTTTTTAAAGTCTAAAACATCTCCGCAAAGGCTTGTGCGAAAAATGCAATATTTGGCTATCAGTAAACAATAATTTAGGACTTGCCAATAGTAGTATAGTACTTGGGGGTCCTAGCGCATTTTCCATATCAGCGCATTTTCCACGGATTGGTCAAGGTCAAGGTCATCGAATCAGTTGGTTCAATTTCTCGGAAAATTACCATGTGTAACTTTCTCGGAAAAACAGTACTTGGGGGTCCTAGCGCATTTTCCACAACAACGCATTTTCTACCAATTTTCCAAGGTCAAATTTTTCATAATTCATACATCATGTGGAACCATGCCTGGTTCACACATCATGTATGAGCTAGCGCATTTTCCAAGGTCAAGGTCAATTTCTCAGAAAATTACCATGCGTAACTTTCTCGGAAAAATAGTATTCCTGGAGAAACGGCTAATTTCAATAGTCTCGGCAGTAATAGGTACGGTCAAGGTCAAATTTCTCTTTAAGTACCTTAGGATATGAAAAACACTTAAAGACATATCGCTTTAGGTTAAATGGAGAATGACGAAAGAAAGAAATCTCCGGGCCTTGGAAAAGCCCTCTCAAATCAGGTCAGGTAGCCAGATGGTAAATGGCCTGAGTCAAGAAAAAAGAAACAGATCAGGTAGCCGGATGGTAAATGATCTGTGTAATTCAGATATTCATAAATATTTGGTTGAAGTAGAAAAATATTTAACATGTCCTTTTTGTGATCAGAAAATAGCAGAACATAGTATTAAAAATGAACCGTGTTGTGATAAACAGAAAATGTTTAACGATAATGGTGAAAATGTTTGTATAAATTGTGGTTCAGTCCACGGCTATGACTATTGCAGAGAGTATGTCGACTTTCATAATAATATGTATAAAATAAAGCGAAAATCAGTGTATCATCGGAAGTATCATATTGAAAATGTAATAAATAAAATATGTCACAAGAATAGATTTCAAATTACTGCTGAAGACAGAAACAAAATATTAAGAATATTCAAGGAGATGGATAAAGTACTGCCATTGGTGAATGAAAATAGAAAGCGTATGATTAATACCAAATTCATTCTGAAACAATTGTTCATGATGATGGATCTGCCTTATGAGTATATCATATTAACCAACTCAAAGAAAACACTGAAATTTTATGATCAATATTGGGTTGAAATTTTATTGTTGATATTTGATGTAATTATTGGTATTATTAGACGGTAAATTTTTCATCATATTTCAGTAGGTAGTTATCAATAATTGGACTATTATCAACAACATAATCATCGATATTCTTCATTGAGATTTGTATACTTGAAGCATCAAAATCACCACTTCTCAACTTGTCTTTTATTGAATTGAGTAGATGTTGATAGCTTTGATAAGCATATGTGCAATTTTGGATTTTCAAATCTAGGTTTTTATGCTTCATCCACCCTTGTATCAAAAGTGATGCTGTACTGATGGCTACCAAACTAACACCACCGGTTGCCACGCTTGCAGCAAGACCCCCAGTTGCAAATATAATAGACGCTGAATTACCAGCTAATTTCCATTTTTTGAACCGTTTAACCGCCTGTTTATGAGCCCAACACTTTCTGTGATATGTTCGGTAATAGGATTTTAATTCATTTACCTGATCTTCTGTTAATTCATCTGAAATATGATTCCAGTTGAATATGCTTTTTCGCTCTTTCATATATATCATTTATACAATAATTCTATTAAAAATACAATACAGTATTCCTGACATCTGGCCGCATAATGGAGAACTTTTACTATTTTTTGTTGCTAGGCAATCAGGATATGCATAACTATATCCACGGCCCAATGAATAATCATTGTAAAATCTTCCATATGCATCATGGAGGATAGCATGAGTCTGTAATACATCAATCCAACCAAGAGTATGTTCTAAGAAGTTTGATAAACAACCGCTTCCGGGACCAATAAGGCCTATGTCTGCGTGAGATTTTATGATATCATCTATAGTAATATATCCTTCGAAATGCTTGTGGTATAAAAATTTGTATGCAAGACAGGATTTTAATATAGAATCATCTAAATTGGGGTAGTCTTTTTTGTAAATCTTGAAAACATAAGATACATATCTCAATAAGTCTTTCATATATCAGTTGTTTAGACAAAAATTTAAAGATCAAAATAATCTTCAATGAAACGATACATATTTCTCAGTTCTTGGTTAGTTAGTGATTTCTGCCAAACAGCAAAAGCATAAAGATCCATTTCACAAAAATTAATTGCAGAACCATCTGTATGAACTTGACAACCAATAAACATTTCTTGTGCACTACCAGTCAATGTTGCTGAAATTGATCCTGTTCCAACTGGTGTCATTGATGAAACACCTCTGAAAAATTCCATATTATGACCATCAACTCGAACAGTAAAAACTTCAATATTTCCCGTCAGATTGGCCAAAGAAGAAACAGCAAGTCTTCCATTTGATGTAGAACCGAAATCAATATAACATACTCCATCAATCCAAGGCAGATGAACACCAAATCTAACAACACCCTTACCCCATTGAAATTGTGATTGATATTTTGTTTGTTTTGTGTTTGCAATGATTATAACAGTACAAGTATTTCCACTCCGTCCAGCAACTTTAGAAACATCAAATGAACTGTTCTCCAAGTAGTCATCACTGCCATCGAAACGTATGAAAAACTTTTTCTTGACTGAATCTCTCAGTAACAATGGTTTTTTCGAATTAGAAGTTTGTGTAAAAGTGACATTATTAACAGGATCCAGCCACCTAGAAACTCTATCATCAGCATCAGTTGTCAATACAGGCAGAGATGGTATCAAAGCAATTGAAATTCCATCAAGAACAGGTATACCAGGCAGTGAATTTGAAATAACAAAAGTTGCTCTATCTAACTTCAAATCTAGTTGTTTTTTTGTTACACAATCATCATCTGATGTTCCTTCATCAACATTAGTTATTTTATTTCCTCCAATATCAAAATGCCCATCTTGTGTTAATGTAAATCCATCACCTTTGGGGCCAACAGAACCTGAAACACCTTGTGGACCCTGTGGGCCTTGTGGACCAATTAGACCTATATCACCTTTATCACCTTTATTGTCTTGATTTAGTGAATGATTGAATAATCCCATATAATATTATTTTAGATTAATTCATAATTACTTCAAGTGTGAATGCTGTATCAAATGCTCCACTATTGGGATGTGAATAGTCAATTATAAAATAGCCTCTCGATAATGATTTATTGACGTTGACCGTTGTGATGTTTCTACTCATAGAAGAATGTCTGTATTCAAAAATTGTTGCTGGTAATGGCAAACGCCCACCACCTTCAGCTTTTGTCTTGAAGTAGAATATTCCGGGTTTTGTTCCTTGTAATACATACATATTCTTAATATGAAAGTTATTGTTGTGAATAACTAAAAATTCAGAGCCATTTATCAATACAGGCTTTAAAACATTCTTATCATGTCCTCGATTGGCTTTGACAAAGCAATTTAAATATTGTATTTGACCAATTATATTATTCCCATTCAAATTTAGATCACCTCCTAATTTCGGCCTGTAAAGCGCAAATCCTCCGAGATCGAAAGCTGTTTCCATAATTACACCTGTAACGCTTGAACGAAATAGATTCAAACTATTATTATGAATTCTATAGCCATTTAGATTTAAATCACCACCAAGTTTAGCCTCTTTTATTAAATAGCTGTTCATATTAATATTATTTAGCATTGTCAATTCACCATTGTCTCCACCAAACAACCAATTTTCATTTTCTTTCACATCAAAACCATTCAAATCCAAATCAGTTTGTAATTGTATTTCCTCATTCACGATTTTGAAAGGTTCAGAGAAGTCGTAAACACTTGATGGAACGTCTACTGCTTCAAAACCAATACCATATACAACACAATGAACTTTGTACTTATTTGGATAAGTTGGGTTAGCATTAATATTAATCGTACAATATAAATATTCAGGTGGTGAACTTGCTGAAGGTTTTTCAAACCATAATAAATATCTCGAATGATCTTCATTTCTGTTGTCAAATTTTCTCCCTACGGTTTTATGAATTGAAATTCCACTAGTTGAACTGAATGTTACACTACTAAGACTCATTCCTTCATAATCAGGAAATAGCCATTCGAGAATGAAAGTGTATGTTCCATCTTTTATTGTATACATATTGAATCCAATTTTGGCTCTGTAAGTATCTTCAGATTCTTTATTCAAGTCTATATCAATGACCTTTTTTGAAATCAAATGTGGTGAACGAGGTAAATTGACATATCCATTAACTGTCAAGCCATATTCAGTGCTAATTTCATCGATATCATTCATCAAATATTTGAAAGCATTCTTTGGATGAGAAGCAGATGAAATATGACTTTTTTCTAATTGATCTAAATTTACGGCATCGGTTTTATTTAATCCTTCTTTTAAGTCAATGATTTTATGCCCTCCAAGTTTCATATCCGCTGCCATCGCATTTGTTCCATTCAATAATAAAGTGTTTGCTCTGATGGTTTGTGAAGCTCGATTTAAAACTCTGAAGTTCACTGCATCAGTTTCATTCACCACATCCGCTAAATTCGTCACTTTATTTCCACCCATCGACAAATCGCCATACATCGCAGTCGAACCGTCTCGTCGGAGAAAATATTCGTCAGTATAAAGTTTTGTCACCGCATCGTTTGCGTTGACGGGTGGAGCAAGATCAGTAATGGCATTCTTGTTCATATTTAGATTTTGTTGTGCAATCGTATCGAGTTTGGTTTGCAACCTCTGGTCCACATAACTTTTGTTTACAGCATCTTGTGGGTTTGAGGGGTTATCCTGCAGGTTGAGGATTTTGTTTAATTTCATGTCAACATTACTACCAAACGCAACATGACCGTTTTCAATTTCATAAGCTGGGTCATGGACAAAGTAAGACAAGTTGGTATGAAAGCCATAAGCTCCATAAACAATGATATGTGTTTTGGTGTTAGACGCAGGAGCAGTGCTGGAAAGTTCCACCTGTATTGCCGCTTGCCCACCACTGGTTTTTTCGATTCGGAAAAGCTTCTTCATATAACCATCAACGTGTGGAGTTTGGGGAAAAGGTTTTTGAAATGGCTGTCCCGCATCTCGTATATTTACAGTTGGAAGGGTTAAATCGACTGTTGCACTTCTTGGGTCTGATGGTGAGTAAAACTCAACAACAAAAGTGTACTGACTGTTTCTCAAAGATGTCACATTAAAACGAATTTTGGATGTAAAGTTACCACTATGTGAAATGATAAAAGACAATGAGGACTTGTTTATGTGGTATGATCTGTCAAAATTCTCAATTTGAAGGTTTGTTGCATCACTGACTGCAGAAGACTTGGATATGTCTTTTAACAGAAAAGCGAATGGGTTGCGTTGAGCTCCTGATGCTGAAAAAACAAGGTCATCAACATACTTTTTGTTGGCAGAATCTTTATCAGAGTTTGGAGATCCAACATTTGTTATTTTATTGTCACCCATGTCAAGATCACCAGTCATTGCATTTGTTCCATTCAATAATAATGTCTCTGCTCTGATATCTTGTATATTTTGTACAACAAAACCAAAATTCACCGCATCATAACTACTAACTGGAGATGATAAGCTAGGGAATGGTATATTTGTTATTTTATTGTTGCCCATGTCAAGATCACCAGTCATTGCAACACTTCCATCTTTTTTAAGAAATGGAGAAACATCAATTCCAGCAATTTCAGTATCAACATACCCCTTTGTGGCTGAATCATTGTTTGCTGTTGGCGCTGCTACATTAGTCAATTTGTTACCTCCAAGATTCAAATCAGAAGTCATTGCAACGCTTCCATCTTTTTTCACAAAGTTATTATTGAGATGTTGTACTCACTTTACCTCTTACACCATCATCAACGTATTTTCTAGTTGCGCAGTCTTGTGGAAGTATAGGGCGTCCAACATTGACTATTCTACGAAAACGCATTTTAAGCTCACGATCAAATACAATTCTTCCTTCTTCTATTTCAAAAGCTGGGTCGTGAATATGTGATAAAATGATATTAGAAAATCCATAAACACCATAAACTATAACATAATGTTTTTTATTATTTTGTACATATGGTGAAATCAACAATAACTCCATTGATGTGGAACCATGACTTGTTTTTTCAAGGAAGAATATTCTCTTAAGATAACCATCAACAAGATGAGTCTTTGGAAATGCTCTTTTTATTGAATCCTTTCTTTCAATTAAATTAGATGACAGATTGTCGTCATCGACTGTTGCATTATTTGGGCTACCATCAGTATAAAACTCAACAACTAAAGTGTACTTTGAAACTTCCAATTGTGTCAGATCAAAACGAAGAACAGTTGTAAGACCAGCAGTAGGAATAACAAAAGACAAGGCTATTTTATTAAATGTGTAAGGGCTTTTGTCAAAATCTTCCAATTGCAGATTATTCGCATTTCTAAGAATAGTTGTTTTTGATGTATCTTCAAGAAGAAATTTGAATGGATTAACACGTGTTCCTTCAATTGATAAAACAGCATCATTAACATATCCCAAGTTAGTAGAATCATAATGATTTACTGGATCACCAACATTTGTCAAACGTTTATTTTCAATATCATAATTGCCATCTTGTGTTAATCTAAATCCATCACCTGTTTCACCTCTATCACCTTTTTCACCTTTGGGACCAATTGGACCAGCCGGGCCTCTTTCACCAGTTTTTGTTTTATCTTGATCTAGTGGAGAATTGAAAACTCCCATTATATCATCTTGTTAGATTAATCTTCTTCATCACTGCTTTCATCTTCCAAGAATTCAGGTGGTATGGTTTCATAGATGACAGGTAGTCTCTTATTGTTTTTCAATACTTTTTGTGTCCTCCTGTATACTTCCATTTTGATTTTTTCAGCGATTTCAAATGGTGTTTCAACATCAGAAGGTTTGATCAATTTTTCGATTCTTTCTGTTCTGGGATTCTCCTGTTTTTCAACATTTTGGAAATTATTGATTGCCATATAATATTAGATTAGATTAAACAGCACCATAAAAATTCCTCTTGATTGTTTTCATTGGCTTGTCGACATAACAGAAGGAATAAGGTTTCTTGGTGGCTTCAATGTATTTCTTCTTGTCTATTCCAAGTTCTTGTGCAATCAAGTTCCTTTCTCTTGAGGATGGGAAATCATAAAGACAGAAGTGAATGCAATTGAGTCTGATTGATTTTGGACAGCCATAGAATGATTGTGTGAGATATATGACTGAACAGTTCTTGTGTCTCCCCTGAATGAAATAGCTTATGATTTGATCTTGTTTCTTGTCAGTGACAAAATCATCAAAAACAACCAATCGCTGCAAATCTGTGTCTTTTATTTGTTCAACTGGCAATATCTCTTCTTGACTGCAAACCAAGGCAGGATATCCAATGTGACTGCTTATTTCATCCATTACTTTCCGCAGATATTGATACTTGTCTTGATCCAAATTTTTTGCATAAAGATGTATCTGATCATAATAGACCAACGGTTCCATAATCAGATGCATGAACAATGTTGTCTTTCCAGATCCTGAATTACCAGCCAGCAGCATCCTGAAAGTGTCTTTTGGCATATACGGATACAACTGTCTGAATGAATTCTTTGAACCCTGAATATCATAATTAGGGATTTCCATATGTAAATAGTTTAGATTAGTCTAACACAATTGTATATGGATATAGAACGAAAAGGCTTCTTAAAAGTGGAATTGAAGCTGGAAACAAAACAAGAGAAGTTCGTGATGTTATCAAGACTTATGAATACAGAAAACAGGATGCATATGATACAACATCAGAATTGCTGAAACCCTCTATTGATGTCCAGAAGAGTGTGAAAGAAAGTGTTGACAAAAAACAGGATGAAGTTATTGAACAGTTGAAACAAAATCAAAAAGCCTTGACATCCGGTTTTGAAGATCTTATGCTATTAAACACGTTACCTGAATCAGTACCTATGAAAACAACATTACCAATTGATTACAAACCTAAAATGATGACTGAAACAGAAGCACCATATAAGTCGAATCTTGATAAAGGTTTTTCACTTGATGAGGTTAAGGTATTACAGGAATATGAATTGTCTCCTCCAACAACAATTTTAAAAAGGATAATGGATGGTACAATCAACATCTATGAGTATAAAAGAAATATCGGTGAAATAACCAAAGATGTTGGAAGAAAAAAAGCTCATCTATCAACAACAAAAGAAAACAGGGATAAAAACAAAGAAAAGATATATCATTTGACTCAAAGGATCAAATTACTGCAAAAGTACCGAAAAAGAATTGACGCCGTTGAGGAAGGTGCACAAACTATTGGTTCAGGCATGGGAAGGAGAAGAGGTGCAATGGGTTCAAGGGATGGATTTTTGGGTGACATGCTTTCAAGACTGCAGTTACTTGGTGGATCTATTTCAGCCGGCAACAACAGCAAAAATGTTCAAAATGAATTCACAAAAATATTGCATACATTGAACAGACTGGGAATCCTGAAAACCGGTGAGTTGAATAAAATAATGATGAAATATCTAATGTAAAAGTATATGACAGAAATTTCATTACGATTCAACAGTAAAAACAGAGACAAAATTGGTGTCAGCAAGAGTCATGATTTTGAAAAAAGATTCAATACACCTCTTAAATTAACGAATGATTTAAAATATGAAATGGCTGTGAATGTCATCAATATGACATACAGTTGGTACAATATCAGAGATATTTTTGGGAATAATCAAATTAAATATAGCTATGACAAAGGTGTAAACTGGGAAACAATAACATTCGTTAACGGGATGTATTCATACGACGATATCAACAGTTACATTCATGAGTATATGAGAAAAAATAGCCATGTACTGAATCCATCTGAAACAGACAAATCAAAATTCAAGTATGGTATTTATATAACTTTCGTTTTATCAACATACCGCATTTTGATTGAACTCAATGAAAATTATCGTGTGGATCTCAGAAATAATGATTTCAGAAAACTTATCGGTTTCGATTCAAAATTAGTTTCAGCCAAAGAATATGGAACAAATCTACCTGACATTACAAGAGGAGTAGATGAAATTTATATCAATTGTGATATGGTGATAGATAGCATTGTTGATGGAAATAGCACAAATACAATCGCAGTTATACCAGTCACAAATCTCGTTAGAAGTTTACCTTTCACTTACAAACCTCGTTTTCTTTCATGGAATCCTGTCTCAACACATACAATCAGCTCAATACGCTTTTATATCACAGACTCTTCTAGAGCTCCAGTCGATTTAAATGGGATAGATTGGTATATTGAGTTATTCTTGAGAGGGACAGAATTATAAAACCTAATAGTATATGAAACGGTTCGAGTTTAAAAAATATGAACAACATGGTGAAGGTATTGTGACTGACATCATCAAAACAGCTGGGAAAAAAGCAGCCACAACAATTGGTGAACATGCTGGCAAAAAAGCTGGTGACAAAATCATAGAACTTTTGAAAAAGAGAAAGAGTGGAACTGAGAGTGTGAGCCAGACTGGTGGTTTAATCAAAAGAAAGAGAGGCCGACCGCGTAAAATAACTTTTATCTAACACAATAATATATGTCAAACTATCGTGACTCAAAATATATCGAAAGATATGAAGATGTAGTGTTCGAACTAGAGACAGCACTTAATACTGTAGTAGCAAATAATGCTCATCAGAAGAAAACAGGTTATCGATTCGTTGTTGATAACAGTGGAGAGACTACACCATTTGATTGGTACAATGCCCGTTTGAATGTCATTTTCATTGTAAACAAGCTTGCAGATGGAGCTAATATTGCTGCTGCAGATCGAAATGGTATTGTTAATTCAGTTCACGCTCTTATTAACACCATTAATGTAAAAATGAATGGTCTTGATGTTAATGAATGCCGAGACGCTAACCAAGCCACAAATATTAAGTCATTGCTTGAGTATTCACAGGGTTATGCTGTAAGTCAGGGAACCAATGAGTTCTTCTATCTTGACACCAGCAGAGGTGCTGAAAACAGAGTGGCACAAGCTGCTTATAACAAAGGATTCTCAGATCGTAAAGCTTTGCTTAATGATGGTGGTGAAATAAATGCAGAGATAGCATTGAACAGATACGGTTTTTTCAAGAGCTTTTGGGATGAACTTATGCCTAACTCAAAAATAGAGTTGAACCTGACACTTGAAAGTGATGACAATATGATTTGGCAAGCTACTGATGAATGTCGTGTGGTACTAACTAAATTCCAGCTAATTGTTCCTCGTATTATTTTTAATTCTACGGGAAAGTCCTTATACATGAGCAAGTATCTTGACAACAGAAAGTGGACTTACATGAGAGAAATGGTTGAGAGAGGCAATTCAACAAGACAGCAGACAGCCAATTTCCGTATTTCCACAGGAATAAACAAACCCAGGCATGTCTTTGTATTCATCATCAATGATGCCAATGATTCTGATCAGACAGCCAATAAATTTCTCTATAACACCTTTTCAGTTGCAAATAACCGAACTTTGACTGATTGTTATCTTGAGGTTGGCAACGGAAATGATTATCCAGAGGTTCATTATAAACCATCAACAGAACCAACAAGAGTATTTAGAGATGTTTTGAAATATGTTCAAGCTGTAAACGATTTCAGTGAAAGTACCCTTCTCAACAGGGGCAATTTCGGTACAATATTCCCTTTTGTTTATTTCGATCTGACAAAACAGAAACAGGATATTAAAGATGGAATGACAAAACTGACTTTCAAATACACTTTGAGTGCTGCAACAAATGCTGATTACAGTGTGTATGCACTGGTCCTCTATGAGCAGGATATTGAGATGAGAAAGACTAATGGAAAATTAATTCTGAGATCAATGTAAATTAAATAATTAATTGGAAATAATTAATTGAATTAAATAAATTAAATTGTATTTGATACAATTTAGTATAAACATATATTATATGACTACTTATCATCCTCATGGAGTAAGACTTTCAGGAAGTCAGAAGGAAAGGCTTGCAAAAGCTATACAAACAAATTCACCGGTAACATTGAAACTTGGAGTTGGAGATCTCACTGGAGGTGATCAAATGATGTTGACAAAAACACAGATAAAAAAATTAGCCAAAGCACAGAGAAATGGAACAGGTGCTGATGTAAAGATATCCAAAGCACAGATCAGAAAATCAGTCCAAGAAGGAGGCTCTCCTTGGTCCAGTCTTTTTTCACTTGGAACAAGACTATTGCCTTATGCAGGTAAAGCAGTAGCTAAAGCGGCTCCAGCATTGGCCACAGGTGCTCTTTCTTCATTAGCAAGTCTTGGTATTGACAAATTATTCGGCAGCAAGAAAGGAAGTGGACAAACAGGTGGTTTTATGATTCCTAATAATAATCTGCCTCAATTACTGAGCTTAGGTAACTTGCTCACAAAAGGACAGCTATCACAGATAATGAGCAAATTGCAGTCTGGTGGTGATGTTGTTATCAGACCCACAAAAGCGCAGACTGGACGGGGGATTGCGTCAATTCTTGCAAGCATTGGAATTCCTTTGGCCATAGAAGCAATTAGAAAATTAACTGGAAAAGGTTTGCATGTTGAAAGCAGCCGTCCAAGACGGTCAATACCTGTTCATGTTCCAGATGACATTGTACCCAGAAAGAAAGGTGGGAAACATGCTATGATTCCATGGCAATCCCCTCCTGTTTTTGGTACATGGGATAACCCAATCGGTTATGGAATGAAAAAAAAAAGAAAAGGAAAAGGACTTCTACTGGGCAAAAACAGTCCATTCAATTCAATCCCCATACTAGGAACCATTTTGTAAACAAACCCTTATCCAACTTTGATTTAATCAATTGGGTTAAACAACTTGGAATAAAACATTTCAGAGGAGCATTTTCAAGAGACGATCTGCCGAGACAAATCAAAAACAATGAATGTGGGATAGTCAATCTTGATTCCAAAATTGGACCTGGTACTCACTGGGTATGTTATCGAATTGGTGATAGATACTGTGAATACTTTGACTCATTTGGTTTAATGATGCCAACAGAAGTACAGAAATACATGACTACAAGTGGAAAACAACTTGAATACTCTGGAGATGAGATACAAGAAAGAGATTCAGTCTTGTGTGGATATTGGTGTTTGTACTATCTTCTCGAGAGACAAAATGGGAGATCCATTCTTAATACAATACATAATGCTGAATTTGATCCAACAGACACAAGAGTCAATCACAGGTTTATCATAAATTATTTCAAGAATATCTAACTAAATTATATGGAAACAATTATTGTGCAAGTTGTTGGAACACCTGTTGTAGTTCGTAATGACAAGATAATGATAGTACTCAAGAACCAATTCGGCGAAGATGTTATAATAATATGTGAAGTGAAACAAGTTTTTAAAGAAAATATCTAACCAATATGTATAATGGTAAAATCATATTGTGTGAAACAGAAGAAAGTCACTGAATGTGTACCAGGAAGTGAAAGATATCAAAAGACAAAAAATGGTCGAACTGTGATGAAATGTACTTGTGCTGAATGTGGAATCACAAAGACTAAATTTGTCAGAAATCGGGGAAACTGAATAGCCCGTCTGAAGGGGCGGGCATACTAGATTCAGCCGCAGATATGGCGCTAACAGGATTCTTAGAACATGGAGTCCCTTATTTAGCAAAGAAAGGTGTAGAAATGGGAAGATATTATGCTTCTGAAGCAATGAGAAATCCAAAGCTGCAAAAGAAATTAATTGACAAAGGACTTTCCCTCGCAAAGCCTGCAATCACAAAGGTTGGTAAAGAAGGCTTAATGCAATTGAGCACTGCTATTAGACCCAAACGCTCTGACAAGAAAAAAATGTATAAAACAGATATTGCTGGAGTTGATTATACACGTGGTGGCTCATTGCTTGGAGATATCATGTATGCAAAACCAGAAGATATACAAAAATGGGTAGCTAAAATCAATAAAATGGGAGGCGCGATTGATATCCATAAGGTAATTGGCAAGCTTCCTAAACCAAAAGCAGGTTGGACTCCAAGTAAGTATAAATATATGGGCCCTTATAATCCATTGCACGAGCAGTTGCAATATGATCCAAATACTGGTGAGGTCTTGAAATGGAATGTACAACCTTACAATAAGGTGGATGAAATAGCAGCTTACCACGATATTTGTTATGATATGGGAAAGAATAAAGGTGAATGTGATAGAACAATGGTCGAGTCGCTTGATCAAATACCATATGGTGAGATGCCAAAATGGGGTCAAACAGCTAGATTCTTAATTGACAAAAAACAGAAACTTGGTCTTGGTGTTTCAAAAAACGGAAAAAGCCGTCGAGTGAAGAAAACTGGCAAGAAAAACTAGCTGATGAATTACATGCACCCATAAAACGAAATTTCACTCGACGGCGTGTGATTGTAAATAAAATTGATGAGATATGGGCAAGTGATCTAGTTGAAATGCAACAGTTCAGTAAATGGAATAAAGGTTATCGATATCTTCTTATGGTTATTGATGTCTTCAGCAAATATGGTTGGATTGTCCCATTGAAGGATAAGAAAGGTGAATCTGTCACTGAAGCATTCAAAACAATATTCAAGGAAGGCAGAAAACCACAGTATTTATGGGTCGACAAGGGAAAAGAGTTTTACAACAAACACTTGAAGGACTTGCTAGAGAAACATAGTGTACAGATGTACTCAACTGAGAATGAAGAGAAGTCATCAGTAGTTGAAAGATGGAATAGGACAATGAAGTCCAAAATGTGGAAGCAGTTCACTGTTCAAGGTAATACACAGTATTTAGACATGTTACCAAAATTAGTGAAACAGTACAACAACACAAAACATTCAAGCACAAAGATGACACCCGTTGAAGCATCTGATAAGAGGAATGAAGGAACTGTTTACTTCAATCTTTATGGTGATATGGAGCCATTAAAACAGAAACTAAAATTTAAAATAGGTGATAAGGTCCGAATATCCAAGTATAAACGGATTGTGTTCGACAAGGGCTATACACCAAATTGGACAGAAGAAGTGTTTATAGTTGATAAAATCCAGTACACTAATCCAATAACATACAAACTAAAAGATCACAACGATGAAGAAATTGAAGGGAGTTTTTATGAACCTGAGTTATTAAAAGCCAGACAGGATGTATTCCGTATTGATAAAGTCGTTCGCAGAGATTACAAGAAGAAACAAGCTTTGGTGAAGTGGAAGGGTTACAGTGACGACTTCAACAGCTGGATACCATTCAAGGATTTAAAGAAAATTATCTAACATACATGTATGCAAAAATATTCCTACGATAATAAAGAATTGGATGTTTCAATAGATTGTTATCTTGATGATAAAAACGATATATGGTTCAGAGGAAGAGACATTGCTATTATTCTCGACTATAAAAATCCACAAAAAGCAATCAAGGATCATGTTTTATCTGATGATAGAATCTTAAGAGACCACAAAATCAGCATAAATTCACGATGTAACAAAACGTTACCTCGTGCTGAGACCACTGATTCACGATGTAACAAAACGTTACCTCGTGCTGAGACCACTGATTCACGATGTAACAAAACGTTACCTCGTGCTGAGACCACTGATTCACGATGTAACAAAACGTTACCTCGTGCTGAGACCATTGAAAAAACTTTCAAATGTTTTTTTATAAATGAATCAGGATTTTATTCACTAATACTGTCCTCTAAAAAACAGGAAGCAGAAAAATTTAAACATTGGGTCACATCAAAAGTATTACCATCAATCAGAAAACAAGGTTATTACAAGCAGTTCAATGACAGAAGCAATAACATGATATTAATTGAAAGTGAAAATGATTTGCATTGTAAGATTGTTTCATTCATCAGAAAGAAATATGAAGACGTATTAATGATAGCCGGTTTAGGTGAAAATCAAATAAGCTCAAATATGAGAATCAGAAGTTATAACAAAGGATATATGTCTGGACAATGTGATTTGATGTTAATGAATCCCACCAGAAAATACAATGCTCTTTGTCTTGAATTCAAAAGTCCCACTGGTGTATACCAAGTGTCGGAAAAACAAACAAATATGAAGCAAATGTATGAGAAAAACAAGTGCAAATACATTATGAGCAATTGTTTTGAAGATTTAATTTTTGAAATAACCAAACACATGGAAGAAAGCAAATTGTATTTATCACGTATAAGAAAAGACTAACTTTTATCTAACCTATATATGTGAGAGAGGTCAGTATTATACTGTATTTGCTATTTTGGTAGCCAAGAGTATTTTTATTCCTGGCTATTTATTTTGTGATGGCCATAAGCATAACTGTTGATTCCGTCTTTTGATAAATATCTTTTGTCATCGAAGCAGCTGAGTGATACTTTGTTGATTTCATAGCTTCCTAATTGATGGTTTTCACTTCTGATTGTTTTCATTTTATGATACATTTGTTTGTCATTGAATAGAGTGTCTTTATAATTTTCATGCTTGATTTCATTTTTGATTGTGTTCTTTTTGATTCCTTTTGCTGTTTTTCCTCCTTTCTGATCATCTTTAATATAGCTATACATCTTTGATCTCAGCCCTACGAATTCACATATTGGGACTCCAGCAGCCTCATCTTTCATCTTACCAATCACTTTCTTATTGGTCTTATCGGAGAATGGCGAGCTTTCAGGATAGTCACTGTTATCGAATTTATCTTTATCATTCCAGAAATCCCTATAGACATCTTCTGCTTCAATTTCATATGTCAAACTGTCCGTGTCAGTGAAGAGCAGCTTAGCCTTATTGCCGTACTTTTGTTTAATGTAGTTGTAATGGAAATCATACATAAGCGTCTTACTGAGATCAAGAATACACATTCCTACATATGCCGGCCTGTTTAGAGTTAGTGTTTCTTTGATCTTATGCACTGCTACCAGATTTTCATTGAATATCTTACTGCTAACATAAGTTGGTTTACTGGCTAATTTCAATAGCTTCTTCTCATCAGTCACCAATCTGACATCTACTCTCTTTCTGAGATTTTCCATAGTTTTGCCGAATACTGAGTTATTCATCAACTTGAAGAAATCTTTCTCAAAAGCATTCTTGGCATTAGTTCTTTTCTGTGTATTGAAATCAATGTACTGTCTCAGCCAAGGTGATTGTTTGAACTCTAGCACTCTGTGGATTTTTGTTACCTTCAAACCCAAGTCTGTGTATAATTGGAGGTTCCTGTAATGCAGAACATACTTCTCTTTGTTGCTTAATGTTGGCATTAGTTTATGTACCAAACCAGTCGATATATTGTATTTCTCTGCTATGTCTTTACAGTAATCTGAAAGCATGTCTCCAGTTACTTTCACCTTCTCTGGTCCAAGCGGGTAATCATTATGCAGATCATGCAACTCCTGGGGGTATTCCAGATCAACTTCCAGAATCAAACCCTTATTGCTGTCTTCTCTATACTTTGCCAGGTTGAGATTATTCATTTTATTCTCAGTCATCCATTTGAATCCACCAGTTGGGAGGTATTGGCTCATTGCCCATCCGTATAGATTGTTTGCATCAAGATACATGATGTACTTTGAGGGCGCCTTCTCATCATACTTCTTCATGTATTTATTATTAGCTTTACCGTAACGATTGGCAATATAGCTGATACCACCTCTCATACCCTTTTCAATGAACTGGAACATATCAATGTCAGTCATCAATTCCAGTTTGATATCAGTCATCTTCAGCATTGCATCCCATGATAAACCAGGAGATGTGAAATAGTGACACGGATCCAGTTTGTAGTACTCGAGACATGTTCTTCTGAAGTTCTCAAATACATCAGCCAACAGGAGTACATCTGTTTTAAGGTACAGATCATGATACTCGCCCATGTTGTTTAAGGAGAATATATTCCAAACAGTCTGAGCATGTGTGTAGTCTTCATCTGATATATGCGTATCACTCAGTATGCTATAGAATTCTTCTTTTGAGGGCAGCTTCTGATTGAATTTATCAAAACTGTCCATGTAGTCGTATGGATAAACACCTTTCTGTGCTATCAGGTTAAGATCCTTTCCCTTGAACTCTTGTGAGGTGTATTTCAAGGCTTCTTTTGGTAGATTGCCTACAAGTTTTTCCAAACTAGAGCTCATGAACTGGAAACTATCAAGAAAGGTCAAGTGATTGCCAAGCATTAAAGCCATATACTTCTCCATGTTATTTGGGATAGCATTGATGTTCATTTGACAGTTTTCACCTTTTTTATTTGTGAAGGTGTGTTTCTTGACAATGGCTCCAATCTCCTGCATAATAAAATGACTATCATAACCTCTTAGATTGTGAAATATAACAGGTATCTTCACTTCTTCTGGGTTAACTCTAAGTTTCAAGTTACATTCTTGATGAGCTGATCCTCTATACTGACCAGTAATGTGACAGTGATCTCGTACTCTGATATCCTTTTCAGTGTATTTTTTATCACAAATGTGACATTCTTTGGCTTTTTGGAATTTCTCTTCATCATCCTCAGTCATTTTCAATGGTTTGTTGAATTCTTTTACAATCTTCTTGCAATATTTAACTTCCTCTAACATAGCTTCCATGAATTTGTATACAGCCTTTTCACCCCTGTATATTTGTATTGGCTTGCTGTATTTATCATCATAACAACAAACAACCTTGTAACCATATCCACAATCAGTATGCTTCTGATAGGCTTCAGTGTATGATTTATCATTGTTGGGTTGACAACCGTGTATTTTCTCAGTTATAGCCTCAAAATCAGCATAGATTACAAATGGTACTTGCTGTTGTTTATGGAAGTTGATGAATTTTAGAATATTATTGTCTTTGTTTGGCATCTTTATTGCTTGTGTGCCATTAACCAGTATGCAGTTGTCCACATGATCATTCAAGACTCTTTCTGAGCTGAAACATTGTAGACAGTGCATGCAAAAGTGTTTTCTTTCTTTGTGCTTTGTTTGATTATACATGAACCTTTTGAAATCTTTGATTAAAACGTAGTGTTTGTTTTCATTTTCTGTAATCAATAGAAGATTCAAACAGTCTTCATACTTTTCTTTTGAAACATAAATTGGATATGGTTGTTTGTTTTCATAACCAAATACATTGATGTTGATCTCATTTTGTTTTTCTATCTTGTTGTACTGTTTAGTTGTGACGGGGAATTCAACGCCAGAATAATCTAACGTATTAATATGTTGTCTATCAGATTTTTTTATTCTCTGAGGGTCTTTATCTTGTGGATTCAAATGTCTGATGTGGCACCATCTGAAGCATTCATTGTCTTTATTCTTCATGTTAATCAATCCCTTCATTTTATTCATTAATTCTGGGGGTAGTTTGATATATGATGAGCCTTTCATTGGCTGATATATTACAACATTTAGAAAATGCTTGTCGACTGATTCCACAACCCAGCCAGATCCTTCTGAAATCCAAACTGCAATCTTATTTAATATATTTTGTTTTGACGCTTGAAGTGATTCACTGATCTGGAGATTATTTATAATTGTTTGAGGTGGACTGTTGAAAAAGGCTGTTTTATGTATTATTTCACCATCAGACATTTTTCTGAATGTTACCTTTAGTGTTTCAACGAATTTCAGTCCTTTCATTGATTTTAGTAAACTTACAAGACGGTACGCTACAGCCTTTCTTGTGTTTTGCAGTTGTAATAGCGGGTCTTTGTAATTTTTGATATCTATTTGAAATGATTTAGTGTATCCTTTGAGAGCTTTATCTGTTTGCTCTATCTTAGTCCTTGGTTCTGGTATTGGGGCTAGTTTTTTAGTTCTTGGTTTTGGTACTGGTCTATCTCTAAATTGTGGTGGTGGAAGAATTATGTTGTCTTCATAATCTTTAACCATCTGCTTCACACTCTTGCGAGGTGCTGGAATTGGCTTCTGCTTTTTGATGTTATCAGCAAGACTAACTAATCGCCTCATCTCGCCAACATCCATACGGCCTAATCTTTTCAATAATTCTTTGAAAATACTATTTCTATTTTCCATGTCTATACTATTAGGATATATAATTTTTTGACTCGGATCATTTACCATCTGGCTACCTGATCCGATATTTTTCTGACTCAGGCCATTTACCATCTGGCTACCTGACCTGATTTGAGAGGGCTTTTCCAAGGCCCGGAGATTTCTTTCTTTCGTCATTCTCCATTTAACCTAAAGCGATATGTCTTTAAGTGTTTTTCATATCCTAAGGTACTTAAAGAGAAATTTGACCTTGACCGTACCTATTACTGCCGAGACTATTGAAATTAGCCGTTTCTCCAGGAATACTATTTTTCCGAGAAAGTTACGCATGGTAATTTTCTGAGAAATTGACCTTGACCTTGGAAAATGCGCTAGCTCATACATGATGTGTGAACCAGGCATGGTTCCACATGATGTATGAATTATGAAAAATTTGACCTTGGAAAATTGGTAGAAAATGCGTTGTTGTGGAAAATGCGCTAGGACCCCCAAGTACTGTTTTTCCGAGAAAGTTACACATGGTAATTTTCCGAGAAATTGAACCAACTGATTCGATGACCTTGACCTTGACCAATCCGTGGAAAATGCGCTGATATGGAAAATGCGCTAGGACCCCCAAGTACTATACTACTGCCAATGCTTTGTCCTATCATGCCAGCCGTAGAGTATATGACTTGTGGATAACGTTATTCTTTCATTTGTTGTTTGGTTCCACCATTCTTGAAACAGAATCCAGAAATCCACTGTTAGAATACAGTTTATTAGCAGGTGATGCAGCGTTTGTTCCTCAGCGGTGCATAGGTTGCATATGGGGCTTTCTGAAATGCCGTCTCGATAAAGTGTAGCGCGAGTTGGAAGCACGTTATGAATCACTTTATATTGAAACATTATTATTTCTACTTCGTTTGTGACTGCAAACGGCATGAAGTAAACCTTCTGGATGGTTTTTCCTGTAAATCCGTGTCTTAGAATTTTGGTTTCGGCAGTGGGAGGAACGAAGATGGTATTTAAAAGAGAGGAGTCAATAGAACTGGTTCTTAAGGTGTTGACAGTGGTATCGTTTATGACGTTAGGAATAGGGTTTTTAAGTTTAGCTTTCCAGGTTTTTGGGATTGCATTAACCAGGCTATAGTATGTAGTGAAAGGAACATTCAAATTGAATTTTAATGCAAGTTCGTGCCACTTCAAACAATCCTGATTTTGATTTAATATGTCGCTTATCTTGGTAATACCGGCGTCATAAAAAACAGTATTTTTTCCTACAAGAATGTTCTTGTTATTCCAGACTATTTCGTTTTTAGGCTTTGTTTTGGAATCGATGCCCGTTGAAATTTTGAACTCGCACCAGTAATCTAACATTTTTTTTATAAAATGTGGGAAGCTTATCATCAAGGTCTAGTAAACTTGATGCAAAGTTGCATTTTGTTAGGAAGGCAAGACTACCATACTTATGGAAGAGCTGGTTAGGAATTATTTTCCAGGAGGCTTGTGACTCGTCTTGAATTCTATTGACCCAAGTTATTTTGAACGCTTTTTCCATGAGTTTAAAATCACACATTTTCAATCCGCCATCTTTCCTTTCTCCAATTATGGTGTTTCTTTTGATTTTAGGGGGCTTCCCAGCCCAAATAAAGTTGAAAATTAGCTTATTTATTTCTTGGATGTAGTGATCTGGAACAGGGAGAACAGAGGCTGAGTAAATCAATTTAGATAACCCAAGTGTTTTAACTATCTTAATCTTTCCATAAAGAGTTACATTTCTCCGTAGCCAAGTGTTTAGCGTTTTCTCGAGGTTAAGTATTTTTTCACCGAAGTTCAGTCTGTTAGCACTTTCTTGGTTGCAAGAAAAGAAGATACCAAGGGCGTTGATAGGTTCTTTTGGCCACTGAAAACCAAAAGGTTCATCTGTTCTGTCTTTTCATTCGCCTAACCGCATAGCTTCGGTTTTAGACTCGAAACGGAGTCGAGGTCACGAACAAATACTGTTGTGTCGTCGGCGTATTGACTTAATTTGAGCTCATGTTTGTTGACTTGGTTACCTTTGAGAGTGTGATCATTTTTTACGGATCTAGAGAGGAGTTCCATGCCCAGAACGAAGCGGACGCCGGACAACGGCCAACCTTGTCTGACTCCCCGCCGTAGGGAGAAAAAGGTTGAAGCATGACCGTTATTCAGAACATAGCTATACAGAATTTTTATCCAATTTTGAATGTCATGGCCGAAATTAAACAGCTGAAGTGTTTCTAAGAGATAGTTCCATTCAATGGATCCAACGCTTTTTTCAAGTCTAAGAAAATTGTAATACCTTTTTGATTTAGCTTTTCCGTACAACGTATCAAGTCGTAGATTAGCCTCACATTTTCGCCAATGTAGCGGCCTTTAACATAACCAGTTTGATCTGGGTTTATTAACGTTGGCAAGACTTTTTCAATTCTCTTGGCTATAACTTTGGTGAGAATCTTGTAATCAACGTTCAGAAGTGAGATGGGCCTTAGATTTTCCAGAATAGTTTTATCCTTGGATTTTTTTGGGATAAGCGAGGTTATTCCTCGTCTTTTGGCTTATAGAAAGCATACCGTGCTGAGAAGCAAAAGAGTAGCTGGCTAGCAGATCATGAGAGATGTCTGGCTAAAAGAATCGGGAGAATTCGGCTGGCAGGCCATCAGTGCCCGAGGTTTTGTTATTATCGAAGTCCTGGAGCGCATTAGTGCATTCTTCTACTTTTCACAAGATTTATTCTCTTCTTCGCTTAGTGCGGTTACGTTTTTAGGATTAAAAGATGGCGAGTTTTTGAAGTTTTGGGGATTAATATTGGTGGAGCGGTATAACGACTCATAAAACTTTTTTTCTTTTTCTAACATTTCAGATTGATCTTCTATATAACAGTTTTCCCCAAGTTTGGAGACTGTTTTAATATCATGATGGCGTTTTTCTAAGCTGTAAGTTTCGATTTAAATTTGTTAGCAGAAAGGTTCAATTAAGGCACCATATCTTGAGTTTAATATTAAGGCAATTTTAACTTGTGGACAGTTAGTCCAAACAGTAGGTGGCGGAGAATTTGGTGAAAGGTATACCAAATTTCAAGTTGAAGTTCTCAACATACAGGTCACATAAAGGTACCAAATATCAATTTGTACTTGTTGGCGAAGAGGTTATGAAAAGGTACCAAATTTTGATTTCAATTTGTTGGAAGAGAGATTAAAAAAAGGTACCAAATTTCCATTTTCAATTATTGGTTGAGAAAATAAAATGACGCGTGTTTATTTCTTTATTAGACATAAAGGGTACGTTTTTCAATCTGAAGAGTTCTTGTAACAAAATTAATAAAATGGTATGATTATCTGATTAATTGTGGGTAACATTTAACGTAAATTTACAAAATTGGCCATAAACTAGAGACCAAAACCCAATTTCCCTTTGAAAACCAGACTTACCGAAAACTATCACTGATTGAAGTAGACCACCTTTCTTGTCAAGTGTGATATCCAGAGGAAAATCAAAATCACTAACCACCACTGATTTCCTCATTGCCAAAGTCATTGTCTCTAATCTTAACAACTTTGATAAATTACGATAAAATTTAACAGCTTCGAGTTTCAGGCTCAAGTACCCACACATCACAGAAAGGTTCTTATCTTTGAGAGCATTCGCAGCGGCCATTGAAATTCTTTCTTTATCGGGGTGTCTTAAAAGATAGACAGGGATTGGACTTGGCTGTAGATAACTCGCGGAATCAACACGTGGGCTGATTTTTGTACGATGTGCTAGCATGACTTCGATGTTTTGAAGGCCCTTGTTTCTCACTGAAAAGGTTCTTCTTTAGAAATTCTTCTACAAAGTCACAGCTTTTCTCGGCGTCCTCTTTTAAGCCCCATATGACAACATTATTCCTCAACATTATTACTACCTATTTTCCAAGTCTTCGATCTTTCTGCGAAGAGCATCTCTGTCTGCTAGGCTCTCTTTTCTTGTGCGAGTGGGTTTAACTTCGGTTACTTCGTTGTCTAAGAATTAGAAACCACCTTTGAAGTCACTAACATCTTTGGCAGTTTTTTAAGTTAATGTGATCTGGTAAGCTGAAGCCACTCTTAGGGTACAAAGGCCACATGGTAGCGCGCATGACGTCTTAAATCTACCAAAGCAAAGATTGAGCCCAAGCATTAGCAGCCATGGACAGCTGTTTCGGCCTTGTTAGAACAGCTTGTCGGGCATTTTAGTATCTGGCATTTTGGTTCGCTGTCTTGTCAATCGTTCGGACATTCGCTTGTCAGTGAATATACCTGAAAAGCTAGCAAATATCAAAGAGAAGCCGTTGAGGAGCATTGCGTTGCTCCCTTTGTCATTTTATCATTTCTTAGCAAATGCGCATGCGTAACCTCAGTGTACGCAGTTGCGTACCATATGGAGAGCTCAATGAATACATCGTGGTATATATATGGACCGAAATCTTATATATAAGCGTGGAGCGGTTCCGAACTGTAAGTAAGGGATTTGTCACATGTTGTCTAGAGGCCGACACTTCTCTCCCTCCCTGCCTGCGGGTAACTGAAAGATGCAGCGAAGGACCAAGCACTCCATGCCGGTATAAGCGATGCGCAGTTCGAAATCTTGGGCTTCATCGTGACGGTACGACGCTCAGGCAACACGTCCAGAGGTACCAGTACTGTTTTTTTCTTTCCTTTACTTTTGTTTGCAATTAACGTTGTCACTGTTTTCATTTCGTTTTTACGCCGGCAGGCCGCATTTATTTCAATCGTGTCTGATAGTTGGCCTTACCAAGATTTCATAAGACTTTTTTTGTGTTAAATATCATGTCAGATTCTCAGTAGCCAAAGAGTCTACCCTTGGACGTTTAAAGGGGTAGTGTCACGCTGTTTGGAAACCCTATAAAAAGCTAGAAGGTGTCTTCGTATCAATTGAATTCCAAAAATAATGGTTTAGTTTTGTTATAAAAGACTATTTGAAGGTACTGAAACTGTTCCTCTCGCCTGCTGCTACGGAGGGCAAGGATCGAAATGGATTGAAACTTGAAAAAATTGGCCAACATTTTCAATTTTTTATGCTACGCCTTCAAAAAATCCTCAGGAAATTTATTATGGTTAGCCCTCTCTGATAAAATTCATTTGATATCTTCGTCGTAGCTTTACAGAATCATTTTGTTTATAAGTAGAGCCTCAAGTAACGATTTTAGCACAAAATTGACCTAAAACAGCAAAATCCTCGTGACACTGCCTCTTCAAGGACTGATTGTCCACTTTAATTTGACCCTAATTTCATAGGTTATTGACCAACTTCTTTACAAGAAAGCCGTATTGAAATTAAAGTCAATAATATTACATACAGTGTTTTAAAAGGCGTTCAACTTAACTTAACATAGATTTAATAACTGTAATACATAATAATCAATAATCAAGATCAATTTATTTAAGTTCGATAGCGTGAGGAGTGCTTGCCCCATCTCCCGAGCCGGGGATTCACGTATTAAACGTCCGAGCATTCCGGATCGAATTGGAATTAAGAAGTGTTGGTTTTTGAGGAGAGGGGAAAACCGGAGTACCCGGAGAAAAACCTTTCGGAGCAGAGAAGAGAACCAACAACAAACTCAACCCACATATGAAGTCGAGTACGCGAATCGAACCTGGGCCACATGAGACTACATTGGTGGTAGGCGAGTGCTCCCACCATTGCGCCATCCCTGCTCCCTCGATATCCCTAGTTATCAACAGTTCGTTTGCCTAAAGGCAGCGTCCTCTTTTTAAAGGTAGCTTTGGATTCAAAAGTCTTTACCCTCATCAAGCCAGATGGGTAGATTGGTTGTTATGTTATTTTTATAATCTTCATTCACCAGTAACGTAGTGTTTAGTTTCCAGAAGCCAGCACCTCTTCCACAGGATTTAATTTCCTCAAGTCTTAGAAATATAGCGGAGTGGTCCGTTTTAATCGAAAGTATAAAATCGACCGTCGTAACCAAATCGTGTAATTTGTCCGATATTAACCAGTAATCTAATTTTGTAAAATACAAATACAAAGTTTGCGACGTTGGAGTTTTGAGAATCAGTGAAAGTTTTTGGCAAAATTCTGGTTTTCAAATAGAGATGTGTTGTTAGTCGCTAATTTCGTGGCTTATTTTCTAATTTTACGTTTAATTTTACCCAAAAGTAATCAGATAATCATACCATTTTACTAATTTTGTCAGAAGAAATCTTCAGGTAGGAAAGCATACCTTTTTATGTCTAATAAAGAGATTAACACGCGTCATTTTATTTTCTCGGCTAATAATTGAAAATCGACGTTTGGAACCTTTTTCAATCTCTCTACCAACAGATTCAAATCAAAATATGGTACCTTTTTTTTAACCTTCTCGCCAGCAAGTGCAAATCGATATTTGGCCTGTATGTCGAAATAACTTCAGATCGAAATTTGGTACTTGAGCCTGAGCATTAGCTATGCCATGCTGATGAGGCCTAACAAGGCCGAAACAGCTGTCCATGGCTGCTAATGCTTGGGCTCAATCTTTGCTTTGGTAGATTTAAGATTTAAGATTTTAATTCCATCCCCCAGTGTCCAATACTAAATTCAACATTTTCTGTTTAAATCCACTGAAATATTCCGTGAAATTTTGGCATCAGTCATTCTCTTAGCCTTTGTGTAGACGTATGGCTACGCGTAGACTATCATTCTGCTTGCGCAAAATTACAGTCTGTGATTACTGATATTTGAACTGATCCAGTGAGCAAGAGTATTTGGATTATTTCCGCGCGTGCAATATGGCGGCCGGTCGCGCTATTCTGTTGCTCCGACTTTTTGTCCTTCTCTTTCTCGTATGCGAGGCTAGGCGCTCAACGGGGAGAAGAAATTGCAATATAACCACCAGCTGCAGGAATAGGAAAAAGTTTTTTAGTCGATTAATCTACTACGGCCCAAACCGAGATGCTGGTTATAATCCATGTGAAATTCCACTCGACTGTATTCATCCGAACCCAGGACCTGTGAAGAACCCATGTGCACTCTGCGAAAGAGCAATTGCAAGAACCCATAAGTCTGTCTGCTGTGAAGAATGTCGACTTAAGTTTCACATTAAATGTGCTGGAATTACCGTCAAGAAATATTCATTCATGGTCTCTGGCGACAACAGTTGGACCTGTCAACTATGTTACGCGAAATTTATGCAAGAACTGCCATTTCTCTACACATCATTGAACTCTTCGCTGATGGAAAATTTAAATCTGTCTACTGTTTCTGTAGCATCAGAAGAAGCAACGGATGACCGAGAAGACTTCTCATTTTTGAGGAAGGAGTATCGTAAGGAATGTATCATCGCTACCTACAATATAAACAGTCTGCAGAGCAAATTTGTAGTGGTAAAGGAATGGCTCGATCAGCAAGTGTTCGATATATTAACAATTCAAGAGACAAAGATTGATCGAACATATCCCAATTGTCAGTTTCAGGTTGAGAACTATAAGTTATACAGGAATGACAGAATCAAAGGAGGGGGAGGAATACTTGTTTATGTTCGGGACAACATTGCTGCGGTCAGAAAGAGAAAATCTGGACAGTCGCTTGAATGTATTTTGCTGGATGTTTACATGAATAATAGGCGTATAGCCATTTTGTGCGCATACAAACCACCGTCAGTTGACAACGCTACATTTTCTAAGGAACTGTCTACCATGTTAGATGAAGCTTTGTCGTTTAGTGACACTGTAATATGTCCTGGAGACCTAAATTCCGATATACTCCATCCGCTAGCCGACAAAAAAGAAGGGAGATGCGTGCTTGATGTTTGTGACGTGTATGACTTGGATTCCATCATAAATGTACCGACTAGGATATCCAAAACACGGGAGTCTTGTCTAGATGTTATATTGACAAACGCTTCAGCTTTTATTAAGTCATCGGGTGTTTTGGAACCTGGTTTGAGTGACCACAAGCTTGCTTACGCGGTTCTAAACTCGAAGCTACTTCTTCCTAAAGCTGATATGGTAATGAAACGATCGATGAAATATTTCAACCAAGAGGCGTTTCTAGAAGATCTTAGCAAAGTCCCGTTCTCTACTGCTTACGTTTTCGATGACCCAGATGATGTGTATTGGTGTTGGGAAAAACTGTATAATCAAATTCTTGATGACCATGCTCCTATAATTTCTTTCAAGAAAAGTAAAACTCCTGGATCCCAATTTATTACAACCGATATTCGGAAAGTGATGAGGCAGAGAGATCGTTTGAAGAGGAAATTTAACAAATCTAGGAGCCCAGACGATTGGGAAAATTACCGCAAAACTCGAAATAAAGTCGTTAGTATGAGGACGAAAGAGGTAAAAGACCGTTTTACCAAATTATGTGAAGAAACGTATGGAAATCAGAGGAAATTTTGGAATACTATTTCACCATACATTAATTCACGTAAAAATGTAAATACAGGCCGGATAACACTCAAAGACAATGGCAAGATAATCAAGGAACAGAACGAGGTAAACAAAACTTTGAATACATATTTTACTGGTTCCGATGCTAACAGTGGGAATTACACCTCCACTGCCAATATTGATCTTTCACATATAGCTGTTGACTCAACGCTGTCGCTTAGGAAATCAAATCCGATAGAGGTATGTGAGGTTTTGAAAGGATTAAAGCCTAACAAAGCGACTGGTTGCGACTTAATTCCGCCAAGACTCGTTCAGCAATCAGCAGAGGTGTTGTCCCAGCCGTTTAGCACACTGTTTAATTATATTTTGGATCAGGCGACCGCGCCGTCGCAATGGAAACTTGGTGAAATTTCTCCAGTGCATAAGAAGGACTGTAATTTAACAGAATCCAATTACCGGACAATATCGATTTTACCGGCAGTATCAAAAGTGTTCGAAAGGCTAATTCATAACAGAGTCGGCCCATATTTTGAGGATCTCGATCACAAGCTAGTTTTCGCATATAGAAAAGGACATGGCTGTGATACTGCCCTCCTCAGTTTAACGGCGCAGTGGAGGAAAGAATTGGATAACAGTAGAATTGTTGGGCTGGTGTCCATGGACTTATCCAAAGCATTCGATATGTTACCGCACAATCTAATTATCCAGAAACTGGCTAAATATGGTGCTGACGAAAACACACTTAGTCTAATTAAGGATTACTTAACAGATCGCAAGCAACGTGTAAAACTTGCGGGCACGTTTTCCCCTTGGCTACCCGTCCAGAGAGGAATTCCCCAGGGATCAATCCTGGGGCCTTTATTGTTCAACATATTCATGAACGATCTTCCACACGTCACTAATTTTACTATACTGTCCACTTATGCAGATGATACACAGATCTTCTATGCTGGGGACAATGTGACAGATGTAGAACATGCCATAAATTCGGATTTAGGTAAAATTGATAAATGGTATGAGGAAAATGAAATGAGAAGAAATCACGATAAGTATAAAGCTATGGTAATAGGAAAGACGTCACGAGACCCTGTTTTCAAGTGCGAAGGTACATGTATTCCTCTGGTAGAGGAGGTGGAGCTTTTGGGTGTTACGGTCGACAATAAACTGAAATTTGAAGGTCAAATTAAGAAAATATGTCGCAAAGTGAGCCAGCAAATCGCAGTTTTAAAAAGGATGAAGAAGTTGCTTCCTTTAAAGCTACGGGAAGAACGTTCATCGTTCCACATCTTAATTATTGTGCAGAGTCTTGGCATTTCTGTAGTAAACGCTTAACAGAAAAACTCGAAAAACTAAACGAGCGGGCACTCCGCTTCGTTTATCAGGACAAAACATCTACTTACGAGACACTAGTTGTTAAAAATGGACCTAGCACATTAGCAAACCAAAGACTTGCAAAAATGTTAAGTACAATGTTTCGAGCAATTGGGAATGGAAACGTACCATCAAGTATTTCCGAGTTATTGACTGCACGTAATTCCAATTATAATTTACGTGGTGATGCTATTTTAAAATTACCTAAAGTTAATTTAACAAAGTATGGGATTAAGTCGTGGAGATACCAAGCTGCCCGACTATGGAACACTATTCCTAATTATTTGAGAAATATCAATACCTACCACAGCTTTACACGTGGACTAAAGGAACTCGACCTTGTAGGTTTATAGTGCCTTATTCCTGTAT
>JAEMWC010000508.1:175000-182500 GCA_016490735.1 Pachyseris speciosa
CAAATATCAATTTGTACTTGTTGGCGAAGAGGTTATGAAAAGGTACCAAATTTCCATTTTCAATTATTGGTTGAGAAAATGAAATGACGCGTGTTTATTTCTTTATTAGACATAAAGGGTATGTTTTTCAATCTGAAGAGTTCTTGTAACAAAATTAATAAAATGGTATGATTATCTGATTAATTTTGGGTAACATTTAACGTAAATTTAGAAAATTGGCCATAAACTAGAGACCAAAACCCAATTTCCCTTTGAAAACCAGACTTACCGAAAACTATCACTGATTGAAGTAGACCACCTTTCTTGTCAAGTGTGATATCCAGAGGACAATCAAAATCACTAACCACCACTGATTTCCTAATTGCCAAAGTCATTGTCTCTAATCGTAACAAGTTTGATAAATTACGATAAAATTTAACAGCTTCGAGCTTCGGGCTCAAGTACCCACATACCACAGAAAGGTTCTTATCTGTGAGAGCATTCGCAGCGGCCATTGAAATTCTTTCTTTATCGGGGTGTCTTAAAAGATACACTGGGATTGGACTTGGCTGTAGATAACTCGTGGGACCAACACGTTGGCTGATTTGTGTACGATGTGCTAGCATGACTTCGATGTTTTGAAGGCCCATGTTTCTCACTGAAAAGTTTCTTCTTTAGAAATTCTTCTTCAAAGTCACAGCTTTTCTCGACGTCCTCTTTTAAGCCCCATATGACAACATTATTCCTCAACATTATTCCTACCTATTTTCCAAGTCTTCGATCTTTCTGCGAAGAGCATCTATGTCTGCTAGGCTCGCTTTTCTTGTGAGAGTGGGTTTAACTTCGGTTACTTCGTTGTCTAAGAATTAGAAACCACCTTTGAAGTCACTAACATCTTTGGCAGTTTTTTAATGACTTGCTTCTAAGCTCTCCAGCTTTCTCAAGATGGCATTAAGCTTCGTCTCTTGTTTATCTTTGGCGGCGAGCAAGTCGTCATACGGATACTTCAGAAATTAATGTGATCTGGTAGCTGAAGCCACTCTTAGGGCAGTAACGCCTCATGGTAGCGGGCATTACCCATTAAATGTACCAAAGCAAAGATTGAGCCCAAAGCGCATTAGCATCCATGGACAGCTTTCTCGGCCTTGTTAGGCCTCATCAGCATGGCATAGCTAATGCTCAGGCTCAAGTACCCACATATCAATAAAAAAAGCAGTGAAAACGTAACGCTTGTGGGATGTGACTGGAGTGACAAGGATACCTAGTAGTTATAGGTTACAAGTTAATGTGATCTGGTAAGCTGAAGCCACTTTTAGGGTACAAAGGTCACATGGTAGCGCGCATCACCTCTTAAATCTACCAATGCAAAGATTGAGCCCAAGCATTAGCAGCCATGGACAGCTGTTTCGGCCTTGTTAGAACAGCTTGTCGGGCATTTTAGTATCTGGCATTTTGGTTCGCTGTCTTGTCAATCGTTCGGACATTCGCTTGTCAGTGAATATACCTGAAAAGCTAGCAAATATCAAAGAGAAGCCGTTGAGGAGCATTGCGTTGCTCCCTTTGTCATTTTATCATTTCTTAGCAAATGCGCATGCGTAACCTCAGTGTACGCAGTTGCGTACCATATGGAGAGCTCAATGAATACATCGTGGTATATATATCGACCGAAATCTTATATGTAAGCGTGGAGCGGTTCCGACCTGTTAAGTAAGTAAGGGATTTGTCACATGCGGTCTAGGGGCCGACACTTCTCTCCCTTCCTGCCTGCGGGTAACTGAAAGATGCAGCGAAGGACCAAGCACTCCAGGCCGGTATAAGCGATGCGCAGGTCGAAATCTTGGGCTTCATCGTGACGGTACGACGCTCAGGCAACACGTCCAGAGGTACCAGTACTTGTTTTTATTTCCTTTTGTTTTTTTTTCAATTAACGTTGTCACTGTTTTCATTTCGTTTTTACGCCGGCAGGCCGCATTTATTTCAATCGTGTCTGATAGTTGGCCTTACCAAGATTTCATAAGACTTTTTTTTATGTTAAATATCATGTCAGATTCTCAGTAGCCACAGAGTCTACCCTTGGACCTTTAAAGGGGCAGTGTCACGCTGTTTGGCAACTTTATAAAAAGCTAGAAGGTGTCTTCCTATCAATTGAATTCCAAAAATAATGGTTTAGTTTTGTTATTAAAGACTATTTGAAGGTACTGAAACTTTTCCTGTCGCCTGCTGCTACGGATGGCAAGGATGGAAATGGATTGAAACTTGAAAAAATTGGCCAACATTTTCAATTTTTTATGCTACGCCTTCAAAAAATCCTCAGGAAATTTATTATGGTTAGCCCTCTCTGATAAAATTCATTTGATATCTTCGTCGTAGCTTTACAGAATCATTTTGTTTATAAGTAGAGCCTCAAGTAACGACTTTAGCACAGAATTAACCTAAAACAGCAAAATCCTCGTGACACTGCCTCTTCAAGGACTGATTGTCCACTTTAATTTGACCCTAATTTCATAAGTTATTGACCAACTTCTTTACAAGAAAGCCGTATTGAAATTAAAGTCAATAATATTACATACAGTGTTTTAAAAAGCGTTCAACTTAACTTAACATAGATTTAATAACTTTAATACATAATAATCAATAATCAAGATCAATTTATTTAAGCTCGATAGCGTGAGGAGTGCTTGCCCCATCTCCCGAGCCGGGGATTAACCTATTAAACGTCCGAGCATTCCGGATCGAATTGGAATTTAGAAGTGTTGGTTTTTGAGGAGAGGGGAAAACCGGAGTACCCGGAGAAAAACCTTTCGGAGCAGAGAAGAGAACCAATAACAAACTCAACCCACATATGACGTCGAGTACGCGAATCGAACCTGGGCCACATGAGACTACATTGGTGGTAGGCGAGTGCTCTCACCACTGCGCCATCCCTGCTCCCTCGATATCCCTAGTTATCAACAGTTCGTTTGCCTAAAGGCAGCGTCCTCTTTTTAAAGGTAGCTTTGGATTCAAAAGTCTTTACCCTCATCAAGCCAGATGGGTAGAATGGTTGTTATTATTTTTATTGGACTTTTGAAAATCAGTGAATGTTTTTGGCAAAATTCTGGTTTTCAAATAGAGATTGGTTGTGAGTCGCTAATTTCGTGGCTAATTTTCTAATTTTACGTTTAATTTTACCCAAAAGTAATCAGATAATCATACCATTTTACTAATTTTGTCACAAGAAATCTTCAGGTAGGAAAGCATACCCTTTTATGTCTAATAAAGAGATTAACACGCATCATTTTATTTTCTCGGCTAATAATTGAAAATCGAAGTTTGGAACCTTTTTCAATCTCTCTACCAACAGATTCAAATCAAAATATGGTAGCTTTTTTTTAACCTTCTCGCCAGCAAGTGCAAATCGATATTTGGCCTGTATGTCAAAATAACTTCAGATCGAAATTTGGTACTTTTTTCCACAAATTCTCTGCCAACTACTTAAAGGGATAGTTTCACGGTTTGGCGCATGTGCAACCATTCAGAGGCGAGTACATAACTTGTGCGTCCTGTGCGGAATAAGACCTTAGAACCGAAGAATAAATTCCATCCCCCAGTGTCCAATACTAAATTCAACATTTTCTGTTTAAATCCACTGAAATATTCCGTGACATTTGGGCATCAGTCATTCTCTTAGCCTTCGTGTAGCCGTATGGCTACGCGTAGACTATCATTCTTCTTGCGCAAAATTACAGTCTTTGATTACTGAAATAGATGTGGTTGATACGAAAACTAACATGTACTTTATGCATGGAGTGGGAACATTCAAAATGAATTCTAATGAGCAATCTCACCTTTAACGTCGTATATTTACGACTGACTGCAAAATTTTCAAAGGCAAATTTACCGCCACGGTTATCTGCACCCTTCCGATAGTTTTATAAACAATAGAATTGAACGGGCTAACTTTATAGTTTACACACGCGCCGAGCCGTGAAACCCTCCCTTTAAAATCGATATTTGACACCTTTGTTCAGTTGGGCTAGGTGAGGACAAGTTCAAATGAAATTCGTCACCTTTGCCCGATCTATCTACCAACAGATTAAACTCAAGATTTAGTGCCTTAATTAAACCTTTCTGCTAACAAATTTAAATCGAACCTGGTTGCCTTTTGTCGAAAGAAACGTTGCAATTATTTTATCGCGTGTACCGCGCTTGTGGGAGCACGAATTCTTTACCTAAAACACACCCACGTAGCTGCCTTGATTCATATATGATGAAATAGACTACCTAAAAGAAAATATAGGGGCCATCAAACGCATACGCGGATAAGGGAGATGCTTTTGAAAACTTTTCCTCTTGTTAGGAGGGCTTTTTGAACTGAACATAAGATTGTTTCAAATAACCTCTTGAATCTGAAAGGTAGTACATGATAGATATCCTCTCTCCATCGGAGCTTTCCAGAGATAATTTACAACACTGGCCGGGGGACTTTACCAGAATGCTTGTCCAGAAACCGGAAACTTTCACTGATCTTTCAGGCGCTAGAGGTCGTGTAAACTGAATTCACTTTGCACTTCATCAATGGAGCTGACTACATACTTCCGAGGAATTGGCAAAGTCTGCGTTCCACACGCGCGGTGCACGCGATAAAATAAGTGCAACGTTTAAGGCAACCAATTTCGATTTAAATTTTTTTGATAACATTTATTAGAAGACAAAAATTCATACAGTAGTAATTTTGTATTACATTACAGTCTACTTACATTACTCTACGTTACTATACTTAACAGATTAAAGTAGAAAAGCCAACACGCAATAAAATTTCGAAAGTTCTTTTTTGGCAGTCGCGATATCTTTTTAGAATTTCCGGGAATGAAAAAAGAAAGTTTTTAAAGTCTAAAACATCTCCGCAAAGGCTTGTGCGAAAAATGCAATATTTGGCTATCAGTCAACAATAATTTAGGACTTGCCAATGCTTTGTCCTATCATGCCAGCCGTAGAGTATATGACTTGTGGATAACGTTATTGTTTCATTTGTTCTTTGGTTCCACCATTCTTGAAACAGAATCCAGAAATCCACGTTATGAATCACTTTATATTGAAACGGCATGAGGTAAACCTTCTGGATGGTTTTTCCTGTAAATCCGTGTCTTAGAATTTTGGTTTCGGCAGTGGGAGGAACGAAAATGGTGTTTAAAAGAGAGGAGTAAATAGAACTGGTTCTTAAGGTGTTGACAGTGGTATCGTTTATGACGTTCGGAATAGGCTTTTTAAGTTGAGCTTTCCAGTTTTTTGGGATTGCATTAACCAGGCTATAGCATGTAGTGAAAGGAAAATTCAAATTGAATTTTAATGCATGTTCGTGCCACTTCAAACAAGCCTGATTTTGATTTAATATGTCGCTTATCTTGGTAATACCGGCGTCATACCAACATTTGTAAAAAACAGTATTTTTTCCTACAAGAATGTTCCTGTTATTCCACACTATTTCGTTTTTAGGATTTGTTTTGGAATCGATGCCCGTTGAAATTTTGAACTCGCACCAGTAATCTAACATTTTTTTTATACAATGTGGGAAGCTTATCATCAAGGTCTAGTAAACTTGATGCAAAGTTGCATTTTGTTAGGAAGGCAAGACTACCATGCTTATGGAAGAGCTGGTTAGGAATTATTTTCCAGGAGGCTTGTGACTCGTCTTGAATTCTATTGACCCAAGTTATTTTGAACGCTTTTTCCATGAGTTTAAAATCACACATTTTCAATCCGCCATCTTTCCTTTCTCCAATTATGGTGTTTCTTTTGATTTTAGGGGGCTTCCCAGTCCAAATAAAGTTGAAAATTAGCTTATTTATTTCTTGGATGTAGTGATCTGGAACAGGGAGAACAGACGCTGAGTAAATTAATTTAGATAACCCAAGTGTTTTAACTATCTTAATCTTTCCATAAAGAGTTCCATTTCTCCGTTGCCAAGTGTTTAGCGTTTTCTCGAGGTTAAGTATTTTTTCACCGAAGTTCAGTCTGTTAGCACTTTCTTGGTTGCAAGAAAAGAAGATACCAAGGGCGTTGATAGGTTCTTTTGGCCACTTAAAACCAAAAGGTTCATCTGTTCTGTCTTTCCATTCGCGTAACCGCATAGCTTCGGGTTTAGACTCGAAACGGAGTCGAGGTCACGAACAAATACTGTTGTGTCGTCGGCGTATTGACTTAATTTGAGCTCATGTTTGTTGACTTGGTTACCTTTGATAGTGGGATCATTTTTTACGGATCTAGAGAGGAGTTCCATGCCCAGAACGAAGAGGACGCCGGACAACGGCCAACCTTGTCTGACTCCCCGCCGTAGGGAGAAAAAGGTTGAAGCATGACCATTATTCAGAACACAGCTATACAGAATTTTTATCCAATTTTGAATGTCATGGCCGAAATTAAACAGCTGAAGTGTTTCTAAGAGATAGTTCCATTCAATGGATGCAACGTTTTTTTCAAGTCTAAGAAAATTGTAATACCTTTTTGATTTAGCTTTTCCGTACAACGTATCAAGTCGTAGATTAGCCTCACACTTTCGCCAATGTAGCGGCCTTTAACATAACCAGTTTGATCTGGGTTTATTAACGTTGGCAAGACTTTTTCAATTCTCTTGGCTATAACTTTGGTGAGAATCTTGTAATCAACGTTCAGAAGTGAGATGGGCCTTAGATTTTCCAGAATAGTTTTATCCTTGGATTTTTTTGGGATAAGCGAGGTTATTCCTCGTCTTTTGGCTTATAGAAAGCAGACCGTGCTGAGAAGCAAAATAGTAGCTGGCTAGCAGATCATGACAGATGTCTGGCTAAAAGAATCGGTAGAATTCGGCTGGCAGGCCATCAGTGCCCAAGGTTTTGTTATTGTCGAAGTCCTGGAGCGCATTAGTGCATTCTTCTACTTTTCACAAGATTTATTCTCTTCTTCGCTTAGTGCGGTTACGTTTTTTGGATTAAAAGATGGCGAGTTTTTGAAGTTTTTGGGATTAATATTGGTGGAGCGGTATAACGACTCATAAAACTTTTTTTCTTTTTCTAACATTTCAGATTGATCTTCTATATAACAGTTTTCCCAACTTTAAGTTTGGAGACTGTTTTAATATCATGATGGCGTTTTTGTAAGCTGTAGGTTTCGATTTAAATTTGTTAGCAGAAAGGTTCAATTAAGGCACCATATCTTGAGTTTAATATTCAGTCAATTTTAACTTGTGGACAGCTAGTCCAAACAAAGCTGCCAAATATCGATTTACAGTAGTTGGCGGAGAATTTGGTAAAAGGTATAACAAATTTCAAGTTGAAGTTCTCAACATACAGGTCACATAAAGGTACCAAATATCAATTTGTACTTGTTGGCGAAGAGGTTATGAAAAGGTACCAAATTTTGATTTCAATTTGTTGGAAGAGAGATTAAAAAAAGGTACCAAATTTCCATTTTCAATTATTGGTTGAGAAAATAAAATGACGCGTGTTTATTTCTTTATTAGACATAAAGGGTACGTTTTTCAATCTGAAGAGTTCTTGTAACAAA
>JAEMWC010000508.1:187500-212500 GCA_016490735.1 Pachyseris speciosa
AATCTTTCTGCTAACAAATTTAAATGGAACCTCGTTGCCTTTTTTCGAAATTAACGTTGCAATTATTTTATCGCGTGTACCGCGCGTGTGGGAGCACAGAATTCATTACCTAAAACACACCCACGTAGCTGCCTTGATTCATATAAAATGAAATAGACTTCCTAAAAGAAAATATAGGGGCCATCAAACGCATACGCGGATAAGGGAGATACTTTTGAAAACTTTTCGTGTTGTTAGGAGGGCTTTCAAATAATCTCTTGCATCTCAAAGGTAGTACATGATACATACTTAGATATCCTCTCTTCATCGGAGCTTTCCAGGGATAATTTACAACACTGGCCGGGGGACTTTACCAGACTGCTTGTCCAGAAACCGGAAACTTTCACTGATCTTTCAGGCGCTAGAGGTCGTGTAAACTGAATTCACTTTGCACTTCATCAATGGAGCTGACTACATACTTTCGAGGAATTGGCTTCAGGTGATGAAGTCTGTGTTCCACACGCGCGGTGCACGCGATAAAATAAGTGCAACGTCTAAGGCAACCAATTTCGATTTAATTTTTTTTTATAACATTTATTAGAAAACAAAAATTCATACAGTAGTAATTTTGTATTACATTACAGTCTACTTACATTACTCTACGTTACTATACTTAACAGATTAAAGTAGAAAAGCCAAGACGCGTTAAAATTTCGAAAGTTCTTTTTTGCCAGTCGCGATATGTTTTCCGGGAATGAAAAAAAGAAAGTTTTTAAAGTCTAAAACATCTCCGCAAAGGCTTGTGCGGAAAATGCAATATTTGGCTATCAGTAAACAATAATTTAGGACTTGCCAATGCTTTGTCCTATCATGCCAGCCGTAGAGTATATGACTTGTGGATAACGTTATTGTTTCATTTGTTGTTTGGTTCCACCATTCTTGAAACAGAATCCAGAAATCCACTGTTAGAGTACAGTTTATTAGCAGGTGATGCAGCGTTTGTTCCTCAGCGGTGCATAGGTTGCATATGGGGCTTTCTGAAATGCCGTCTCGATAAAGTGTAGCGCGAGTTGGAAGCACGTTATGAATCACTTTATATTGAAACATTATTATTTCTACTTCGTTTGTGACTGCAAACGGCATGAAGTAAACCTTCTGGATGGTTTTTCCTGTAAATCCGTGTCTTAGAATTTTGGTTTCGGCAGTGGGAGGAACGAAGGTGGTGTTTAAAAGAGAGGAGTAAATAGAACTGGTTCTTAAGGTGTTGACAGTGGTATCGTTTATGACGTTCGGAATAGGGTTTTTAAGTTTAACTTTCCAGTTTTTTGAGATTGCATTAACCAGGCTATAGTATGTAGTGAAAGGAACATTCAAATTGAATTTTAATGCAAGTTCGTGCCACTTCAAAAAATCCTGAATTTTGATTTAATATGTCGCTTATCTTGGTAATACCGGCGTCATACCAACATTGTTAAGAAACAGCATTTTTTTCCTACAAGAATGTTCCTGTTATTCCACAGTATTTCGTTTTTAGGATTTGTTTTGGAATCGATGCCCGTTGAAATTTTGAACTCGCAAGGTCTAGTAAACTTGATGCAAAGTTGCATTTTGTTAGGAAGGCAAGACTACCATACTTATGGAAGAGCTGGTTAGGAATTATTTTCCAGGAGGCTTGTGACTCGTCTTGAATTCTATTGACCCAAGTTATTTTGAATTCTTTTTCCATGAGTTTAACTGATCACACATTTTTAATCCGCCATCTTTCCTTTCTCCAATTATGGTGTTTCGTTTGATTTTAGGGGGCTTCCCAGCCCAAATAAAGTTGAAAATTAGCTTATTTATTTCTTGGATGTAGTGATCTGGAACAGGGAGAAAAGAGGCTGAGTAAATTAATTTAGATAACCCAAGTGTTTTAACTATGTTAATCTTTCCATAAAGAGTTACATTTCTCCGTTGCCAAGTATTTAGCGTTTTCTCGAGGGTAAGAGCAAGTGCACAGGAAAATCGAGCAAAAGGCGGCCACAGTCGAAAACCTAACCTACCCTCATTTTAAGTCTATAGAGAGGTACTGACGAGATTACAAACCTGCTGGGGTTTATTTTCCGAAATACGGCCGATTTTTGGAATTATTTGAGATTTTTGATTTCGCCCGTCTGACGCCTGAAGTTAGCCGTCTCACAAGAGAAAATAGACCGGCCGAAATAACTGCTTCGCGTAACCAAACATGTCAACTTATCGGCATTCTAACACTTAATTTCTATAAAATGGACATCTAGCATCCTATTTACGACAGATTTCCGATTCTGAAGTGTAAAATCAACGCTTCTTAACCGCTTTCTAAATGGCCAGATGACAAGAGCTCACGAATGCGAAAGTTTATAGGCAAAACTGAAATCAAGCTCCTCGTTAAGGGAATTCTCCGAATTGCCCCAAATTTTAGTTTTGAAGACTCGAGATATAGTGATTTAACGTAAATTAAAATTTTGGTTGGGTTTTTTAGCGAGCGCTTCAGAATAAGTCAACCAATTTGACGAAATTTTGCGCTACGTGACCTCAAATTGACCTCAGAGTGTTTGTTTACATTGACTAGTCACATCGGTTACATCGAAATGAGCGCTCCATATTAACTAATATTCTCATTCCATATTTCATTTGAGAATGAATTTGACTTACCATTGTATAATAGCGTCGAATAGTAGCGTGTGTTGTCTTGAAGCGGCAGAATGAAGCCGATAGAAGCTGCAATCGGGTTCAGTTGTTGTCCAAACTGTTGCAGATCTGATATAAAACTTTCAGAAACTCCTTCGTCGAATTTCCCTAGTATTATATCTGATGGTAAGAAACGCTGCAGTTATGCCTGGGTAAGTTGTTGAGACATCTGTGACACATTTAGATCTGTTTTAGTGTTGGAACTGGAGCTGATAAGAGGTCATTATGGAGCTGATAAGACCCGAACTATTGTCGATTGCGTGACAGATTTTCAAACACCCCTCGGGCGAAATCCTTGGCACTTTCGAAAACCCGGTTGTTCCCTTAGTAAATCAAATGGAACGGATTTTTCCACCGGGATTTGTTCACAACATATAAGGAATACCATCCTAAAATCCTGTAACATCTGCGGCGTTCCAGTAGTTTCATGCTCCTTGGTTGACTTCCGACGTGCGACTTAGTGTTGTTTTTGTTAGTACCTGGTTTCTTAAAGAGTACACCCTCAGTGTAAAAAGAACACTCTATTCCAGTTCTATTTTGATTGAGAAAAATTGTTCCATTCCTTAAGACAGAAAATTCTCCCCGGTTTTTCCATTCAAATGAAAAGTGCTTCTTGAGTCTCCGAAAATCCTTACCACAGCCTCCCATCGCTTCTCCAATGGTCTATCCCTAACAAAAAAAAAAATACCCAAGGGGGAAATTCACGCAACAATGGCCCTTTGAAAAAGCGTCTCATTTTCATATCAACACAACGTGTACCAGCATCCTTATTATGATGTTGCTTCCCCAAAACAACCCTAATAACTATTCGTTTCTTCATTATTTGTGTTAGTCCTGGGGTCGAGAACAGCCCCTCGGGTGCAGTCGATTGGCAAATTTGGACTAAAGAAAACGCGTGGAATTTTTTCCCCCATCTTCAGGGATGTTGCTATCGAGTCTCAAAATTCACCATCACTATATTGAAATATCATAGACTGTTATACTGCTGATATCAACCTGTAATTACTATAAATAAGCCAGAAATCCAACGATTTTGCTTGAGCTGCCTTGAACTCAACGCTGTATAATTAGCAATTATGGGACGAGGCTGAGTATGATATGAAGAATTATGCAGATCGAGGAGGGTGTTATCCGCCAAAGCCGAAGGCTTGAGGAGGATAACACCCTCCGAGATCTGCATATCTTTATATCATACAAAAGCCGAGTTCAATAATTGTTTAATTATTCATTCAAAATATTTCCACGGCTCTGAAATTTAACAAAACGGTAACTGAAAATAATTAAGTGAATGATATTAAAGTTACTGCACATCATTACTTGAAAAGTGCCAAATTTACGCTTTCTGTTTGTGTTGCGGTCGGTAAATTCGTTTGCAATGTCAATGGTGGAAAGCCTGTCAGTTCTTTCTTTGTGTATGTTTAAATTGTCAGGTTACTAAATCGTTCCTGGTTCATCCTTGAATGGAGCCATGTTTTTAGTCTCCGAGCAGTCGAAAAGGATCTTTCACCGGCCGCACCGGTTGCCGGATTTACGAGAATAAGCTCACATAACGTGACAACTTCTTTTATTACATTCATTTTGAAATCACTGGTGATCCTTGCAATCTGATTGGATCTCAACAGTGCAATTTATTCCCAAATCACACCATTTTTTATTCTAAATCGCATCCTTTCTGTAACCGATCAAAATGAAAGTGAAATAATACTAACCTATCAAATTTCATGGATAAGCAAATATTAATATTGACAAAAAACTGCGATTTCGAAATGGCTGTAATAAAGTGGTAATTGAACTTCGTGTCATGCAATTTTGGTCTGAAATCATACTTGGCATTTCAAATCGAACTCGCGCTGCGGCTTGTTCGATTTTGAATCACGCCTATGATTTCAGACCAAATTGCACTCCACTCAGTTCAATTACCATTATTTATCATTTCCCGTTCTGGGTTGGGTAGCTCTTTAATTTTTACTGTGATGTCGTCAAAACACGAATAATCACCATCCTTCAGCAGCACTTGTAAAATTTCCATCTGGGCAGTTAAAATTGAAATATTAACATCATCGTTATACAGTTTTTCCATAAACGTTAGCTCTTCGGATTTGTCCTGCCAATTGAGGGTCTTAATTAAGAGAGACTCAATCTTCGCATACGTATCAAAGCTTGGCTGGTCAAAACGCTGGTCAATAGCGTTCATCATAAAGTCAAAAGCTTCAAACTATATTCGCCTGTAATAGTCTTGTGCGGTCACAGGATATGTTGGCTTTCCAGTGCCAATTTCGATCCTTCTCGGCGCGCGAGTTCTCCTTGCTAACATCGGTCCTGTCATGGAGGGATAGCTTTTACTGTTCAGTAAGACTACATAAATGATTTTTTGCTTAATGTATTTTTATTTTTTGCAAAAAAGTGGGGGGGGGGGGACTAAGGCTCCTCCAGCCCCTCCCTCTGTGCGGTCCCTGATTTAGCGTCCTCTCTTTACGCGCGCCAAATGCGCGGCTTAAAACAATGCAAAGCCAACAATGTTTTAAAAACTCTCTTTAACAAGAGTTTGATTTGAATTCGTTTCGGTAGTTCCGGTGGTTCCGTTCGTTCTTTTCCAACAGTTTCGGTTGTTTCGCAGGTTTCGGTGGTTTCGTTCCGGTGGTTCCGGTGGTACCGTTCCGGTGGTTTTGTTCCGGTGTTTCTGGTTTTAGCACATGCCGAGCTGCCACTCGATTGCACCTGAGGGACTGTTTCTCGACCCGGACTAACATAAATAATTCGTTTAACCTACCGAAAAATAAAGAAACGAATAGTTATATTAATGTGTTTTCTTTGAGGAATTTTGCGGACGAAACACCATGAGGGAGATGCTGGCACACGTTTTGTTCAGATATGCAACCGAGACGCTTCACGGCTATTGTTACGTGAATATACCCCTTGATTATTATTTTTTGGATATTTTATCCTTAAAGATGGACCATTAGAAAAGTGATTTGGGGGTGGGGGATTTTCGGAGACAAGATTTATCCCGTAGGGTGTTTCAAAATCTGTCACGTAATCGACAATAACGCCCTGCATCAGTCCGGTGTTACCAGCTCTAGAGTGAGCTCTTATCAGCTCCAGTTCCAACACTCCAACACTAAAACAGATCTAAGTGTGTCACAGATGTCTCAACAACTTATACAGGCATTTGGTTGATGAGCTGCAGCGTTTCTTACATTCACATATAATTATAGGCAAATTTGACAAAGGAATTTCTGAAACTTTTACATCAGATCTATTTTGGACAACAACTAGGCTTCATTCTGCCGCTTCAAGACAATCCTTGCACCTATTCGACTCCATTATATAGTGGTAAGTCAAATTCATTATCAATTGAAATATGGAATGAGAATATTAGTTAATATGGAGCGCTCATTTCAATGTAACCGACGCGAATAGTCAATGTAAACACTCTGAGGTCAATTTGAGGTCACTTAGTGCAAAATTTCTTCAAATTGGTCGACTTATTCTGAAGCGCTCGCTAAATAACCCAACCAAAATTTTAATTTACGTTAAATCACTATATCTCGAGTCTTCAAAACTAAAATTTGGGGCAATTCGGAGAATTCCCATAACAAGGAGCTCGATTTCAGTTTTGCCTATAAACTTTCGCATTCGTGAGCTCTTGTCAACTGGCCATTCAGAAAGCGGTTAAGAAGCGTTGATTTTACACTTCAGAATCGGAAATCTGTCGTAAATAGGATGCTAGATGTCCATTTTATAGAAATTAAGTGTTAGAATGCCGATAGGTTGACATGTTTGGTTACGCGAAGCAGTTATTTCGGCCGGTCTATTTTCCCTTGTGAGGCGGCTAACTTCAGGCGTCAGACGGGCGAAATCAAAAATCTCAAATAATTCCAAAAATCGGCCGTATTTCGGAAAATAAACCCCAGGAGGTTTCTAAACTCACCAGTACCTCTCTATAGACTTAAAATATTAAAATTTCTTTATTAGACATAAGGGGTAAGTTTTTCAACCTGAAGAGTTCTTGTAACAAAATTAATAAAATGGTATGATTATCTGATTAATTTTGGGTAACATTTAACGTAAATTTAGAAAATTGGCCATAAACTAGAGACCAAAACCCAATTTCCCTTTGAAAACCAGACTTACCGAAAACTATCACTGATTGAAGTACAGCAACTTTCTTGTCAAGTGTGATATCCAGAGCACAATCAAAATCACTCACCACCACTGATTTCCTCATTGCCAAAGTCATTGTCTCTAATCTTAACAACTTTGATAAATTACGATAAAATTTAACAGCTTCGAGCTTCGGGCTCAAGTACCCACACATCACAGAAAGGTTTTTATCTTTGAGAGCATTCGCAGCGGCCATTGAAATTCTTTCTTTATCGGGGTGTCTTAAAAGATAGACAGGGATTGGACTTGGCTGTAGATAACTCGCGGGATCAACACGTGGGCTGATTTTTGTACGATGTGCTAGCATGACTTCGATGTTTTGAAGGCCCATGTTTCTCACTGAAAAGGTTCTTCTTTAGAAATTCTTCTACAGAGTCACAGCTTTTCTCGGTGTCCTCTTTTAAGCCCCATATGACAACATTATTCCTCAACATTATTCCTACCTATTTTCCAAGTCTTCGATCTTTCTGCGAAGAGCATCTATGTCTGCTAGGCTCGCTTTTCTTGTGAGAGTGGGTTTAACTTCGGTTACTTCGTTGTCTAAGAATTAGAAACCACCTTTGAAGTCACTAACATCTTTGGCAGTTTTTTAATGACTTGCTTCTAAGCTCTCCAGCTTTCTCAAGATGGCATTAAGCTTCGTCTCTTGTTTATCTTTGGCGGCGAGCAAGTCGTCATACGGATACTTCAGAAATTAATGTGATCTGGTAGCTGAAGCCACTCTTAGGGCAGTAACGCCACATGGTAGCGGGCATTACCCATTAAATGTACCAAAGCAAAGATTGAGCCCAAAAAGCATTAGCATCCATGGACAGCTGTTTCAGCTTTGTCCCGGGGGGGGGGGGGGTACTGCCTTATGTGAGCTATATAGGTATGTGCGGCCCAAAAGGGTATGGTTTTTTTGCCGTTTTGGTCTGGAATAGGGTATAAAGTTTGACCATTTTGGTCTTAAATAGGGTACGGCACTCTTGTCTTGAATTCGGTATGTCTTTTAGAAGAAGCTACTTCTTCATCTTTATCCGTTAAGACCATCAACAAAAGCCCTTCGTTTTTGCCTTTTAATGATGTTTACGCCAACTGTGTACGTGAAATAGGTCTGGAATAGGGTATCAAATTTTTAGCCAGATCATAAATAGGGTAGGGAAAATCGCGGATTTCGGTCTGAAATAGGCTAAGGGCTTCAGGAAGCGGGCCGCACACCACCACCCAATTTTTCTGGGAGTACTCCCTCCCCGTGGGCTTTGTTAGGCCTCATCAGCATGGCATAGCTAATGCTCAGGCTCAAGTACCCACATATCAATAAAACAAGCAGTGAAAACGTAACACTTGTGGGATGTGACTGGAGTGACAAGGATACCTAGTAGTTATAGGTTACAAGTTAATGTGATCTGGTAAGCTGAAGCCACTGTTAGGGTACAAAGGCCACATGGTAGCGCGCATGACCTCTTAAATCTACCAAAGCAAAGATTGAGCCCAAGCATTAGCAGTCATGGACAGCTGTTTCGGCCTTGTTAGAACAGCTTGTCGGGCATTTTAGTATCTGGCATTTTGGTTCGCTGTCTTGTCAATCGTTCGGACATTCGTTGGTCAGTGAATATACCTGAAAAGCTAGCAAATATCAAAGAGAAGCCGTCGAGGAGCATTGCGTTGCTCCTTTTGTCATTTTATCATTTCTTAGCAAATGCGCATGCGTAACCTCAGTGTACGCAGTTGCGTACCATATGGACAACTCAATGAATACATCGTGGTATATATATCGACCGAAATCTTATATATATGCGTGGAGCGGTTCCGAACTGTAAGTAAGTAAGGGATTTGTCACATGCGGTCTAGGGGCCGACACTTCTCTCCCTCCCTGCCTGCAGGTAACTGAAAGATGCAGCGAAGGACCAAGCACTCCAGGCCGGTATAAGCGATACGCAGGTCGAAGTCTTCGGCTTCATCGTGACGGTACGACGCTCAGGCAACACGTCCAGAGGTACCACTTCCGGTTTTTTTTTCCCTTTTTTTTTTTCAAGTAACATTGTCACTGTTTTCATTTCGTGTTTACGCCGGCAGGCTGCATTTATTTCAATTGTATCTGATAGTTGGCCTTACCAAGATTTCATAAGACTTTTTTTATGTTAAATATCACGTCAGATTCTCAGTAGCCACAGAGTCTACCCTTGGACCTTTAAAGGGGCAGTGTCACGCTGTTTGGCAACTTTATAAAAAGCTAGAAGGTGTCTTCCTATCAATTGAATTCCAAAAATAATGGTTTAGTTTTGTTATTAAAGACTATTTGAAGGTACTGAAACTTTTCCTGTCGCCTGTTGCTACGGATGGCAAGGATGGAAATGGATTGAAACTTGAAAAAATTGGGCCAACATTTTCAATTTTTTATGCTACGCCTTCAAAAAATCCTCAGGAAATTTATTATGGTTAGCCCTCTCTGATAAAATTCATTTGATATCTTCGTCGTAGCTTTACAGAATCATTTTGTTTATAAGTAGAGCCTCAAGTAACGATTTTAGCACAGAATTGATCTGAAACAGCAAAATCCTTGTGACACTGCCTCTTCAATGACTGATTGTCCACTTTAATTTGACCCTAATTTCATAAGTTATTGACCAACTTCTTTACAAGAAAGCCGTATATTGAACACAGCATGAAAACAAATATTTACGCATCCTTAAACACTGCGTAAAGATGTGTAAATATTTGGACTGTTCTTTACGCACTCATTTCGGATGCATAATGAACACGTAAACAGAATGTATGCGTAAAGATTGTATAAATTACTTTAAAGATGCGTAAAGAGAGGAAAATGAAAAGTAAAAACATTTCGTTGTAGAAATACAGAATGAGGTAAAATGTTATAACATCACTTTTTACTGAATTCCCTGGGTACTTTGGGAAAAAGGGCAAGTTCTTTACGCTAAGATTCCGCGATGCGTAAGTTACGCGTAGATAGAAAGAACTCGTAAAATGAGCTAAGATGTCACCAAAAAAGGCGCAAAGCACAAATACCAAGAGGAGCATAATTAACTGATAATCATTTGTGGAACTGAACTGACTTAAGTCAAATTTGTGTCTAATTACTCACTGACAACTTAACGCTTCTTTAATACTTTCTACGCATCTTTACGCAGTCCTTTATGTGGCTTTACCCTCCTTTACGCGTTCTTGTTTTGTTTCAAGCATTCAGCGATCTAAGTTGTTCACTGCGGCCCCTTGAAATGGCATTTGATTACTTTTTTCTGATGCAAAATGGGCATTGCAATCGCCTTATTCAGTATACTTAAGGACTATGTCTGCATTGTGGGTTATGCGCGCAGGTACATAAACCTTTGTTCGAATAGAGTCAGTTTGTTCAGCGTTCGTCTCGAGTATTGGAAACGTTTCCATGGATAATGCCGAGTCGCAAGTTAATCTATCGAAGGGTTGGTAGGTACATGCATCCATAAGTCAAAATATATTGTTCTCTCCCTCATCGCCCAAATTGCTTCTTAGTCTTCCTTGAAGTTTCAGTATTTGGTAATAATCCATTAATCCTTGCATTCCGAGGTTTCGCTGTTATGTTAAACGTGGTAGCGTTAATCTTATACACGATTAAAGCCTGCTTATTTGCTTCATGCAGTTTTAAATCACCTACAGAGGAAAACCCATGACAATGAACAAAAAATTGAGTTAAGTACACACCCATGACAATTTTAGTGACGATAAAAAGGCAAATGCACCACTAGAGCTTACAAATTCATCATGAATGAAAAACGTTTAAGAAACAATAACACGCTTCTAATAGTCATTAATAAAATCTTACAGTACTGTACATGACGTTAAACATCACTACTCCAGTCTAATTTCCAGGCCTAATCTTTCTAACCAAGTGAACCATACTTTAGCACAGAGGGTGGACTGAGTGATGGCTGACGGGTACATTAAGTGTTATGTCTGAACCAACGATGGCTAGGAATAAGGCTACTGTTGGGTAATCAACAGGCTATAGAATATTCTTGAAATTCATGCTAATCCAAGTTATTTAACAAAGAGCATTTTAAATTTTAATACACATACCGTAATTTCTTGAATAAGCACCCACGCTCAAACAAGCACCCTCCCCCAAATAAGCGCCCAACCCCTTGGTCACAATAGCAAATAAGCACCCCCCCTCCCCTCCCCATCACTTTCTTAAAAAGGATGGATATACGGAAAACCTGTTTCTATTGTCGTTTCATTTATAATTAATTCTTTTAGGCTTCAACAACACCGAGATCAGTACATGTAAGAGAACAGTTCATTTTCCAGTTGTTTCTATCTCCATGTGTGTAGAGTTCTCTTATGTGCATTAGCCAAAGTTACAGTATACATGAAGTTCATATAAAGAAAAACTTAATAAGCGTGCCTCTCGATTAAGCACCCTCCTTCAAATAAGCGCACTCCCTCTCAGCCGAAATTTCAAACAAGTGCGCGGGTGCTTCTTTGAGGAAATACGGTATATCTATATAAAAATCACCTTATATCATCACAGCACAGCACACAATGGTTGCTGAAAGGAAGTGATCATCTAGCAATACTGCAGATACAACTACTTATTTCAAAGTGTTACTATTTACAACTCACCATTATTTGTCCTAAGAAACGTGCGATTTAAAGGAACAATGACAATTTTGTCTTTGGATGAAGAGGCAATAACAAATTTGGAAAAAATTCTTGGAACTGGAAGAAACCGTGATGGGCCTCCAGGAAGAAAGGCTTTCTCCCAAACTTCGACAGGCTTGCCATACTTGTCCTTGCTCTCATCCTCTGTGTACCAGTCTACAAGGACAAACACATGTTGTTGGCTTTGAGATCCAACCTTTAATGTATGCTGAATAAAGTAATCGGCTCTTCCTGGTCGCAAGACAGCATAAGGATTGATTATGCCATGATTGTCTGTCCAGGATGCAATTATTCTAGCAGATCTCAGGGACCTACATTCAAGTTTGGAGCCAAACTTCTCTGGGCCAATAATAATGCTTCCAATCGTCTTACAGTTTTTGAAAGACATTTGACAGTTGAGATGGCATCTCCATACATAGCCTTGTATACAACAAGTAGGGACGAAAGGTCATCTGTATCTAAAGTCCTTAGCTTGTGAAAAGGAGGAAGATGGACTTCTGATTCCAGTATTTTCCAGTCAATATCCAACAGGCTGGAGGAAAGTGCTGCTTTCATCAGTTTAGGGCCACGCTTAGCAATGTCAGTGAGACCATCAGCAGTAGCACTATTCATGACATTGTGAGAAAACATGGGGAGAACGTTTTCTTCAAATTCACTGGGCAGTAAGGACCTTAAGCTGAAGTGATTGGACAGTAGCTTTCTCATAAGCTGGATTTCAATGGACCTGTTATTGGTCTTGAAGCTACAGAGGATACCATTGAATCTTTCAAAACTAAAACACCAAAAATTATAAATTGGTCCATAGTCCAAAACACACTCCTTGAGATGTCCATGCAGATGCATGTTTGGCTTGACTTTTGATTTACCATAAAGCTGTTCAAACTTTTTGCAAAACTATACAAGCCTTAAATCTGCCTTTTCTAATTCAAGAGCAGTAATCACAGGTTGTGTGAGAAACTTGCATGCCAACACAAAAGCCTGCCAGCATTGCATATGCTGTTTAGGTAGTAATCCATCCAACACAAATAAAGACTAAACAAGCGTCCAATTTTTCCACTGGGATGCAGTGTAGCAGCCATAATTTGCTGATATTTTGTGTGGCAGTCTACCAAGCCCTGTTCCAACATCAAATTCTTTTATCTTTTTCTCCATTGTCTGAATGTCCGTCTTCTTAAGTAGCCCATGTTCCATCCACAGTTTAAACATTGATTTTGCTGTTCCTAGGAACAAATTGTGTATAGGATCAACGACAGTAAACCGAATACAGTCAAAGTAAGGTAACTGCAGAAGAACACTGTAGTACATTCCATATTTCTTGGCCAATGCATCATGTTCCTTTTTAGTCTTAGCCCTCAAAAGTTGTCTTGCATTTTGTCTGTGAGTACACATGTCTCGCTTTGGCCACTCTTCCCTTTTGAATCCTGAAAAGTCAAAAGAGTCCTTAACATTTCCAGGGAAAAGTTTGAGACACTTTGAACAGCCACGATGAGAATTGTGGCTCTTAAAACCACAAAGTTTTCTTGCTGCAGGCACATCACAACAGATGCATGCAATCGCTGCTCTAAAGCGCAATGGTATGCGCACAAACTTGACTTGAAGTACACTCCACTCCAAAGATCTTTCATTTCTTTGACAAGTGGTACTAGAAACTCATTGAGGCTGCCTGGTTCCTTATCCACTCCAGGGATAATACCAACAACAATGATATTCTCCCATTTAAATCTCACACTTCTTGGCAAGTTAAGGTTTGCTGGCTCTGAACTGAAGGTGTGAGTCGACATGGCGGTGACTCGTCTTTATCCTGCTGTGACCTTACTCCTGGCTGGCACTTATTTACTCTTAGCAATATCGAAACTATATGAATCTCAAAATAAGAGTATCGACTTTGGTTTGAATTTAACCTTGGCCTTAAAACGACCTATCCGAGCAGGTTTGGAAGCGGTGAATCGTTGCCGACGTGAACTCACTCGCTCGACCATCTTCAAATCGACCGCAAGAAATCCATCTAGGCGATTACTGCTTTCACTGCTATTGCTGAGTGGAAACATCGAGCTGAACCCGGGACCTCAAAACAAGCAACCTTGTGGTGAACGCACTAAGCCCGTAAAGAACAGCCAGATGGGGATAAAATGCGACATGTGTGATGTTTGGTACCACGCCAAGTGCAGTAATGCCGACTTGTCAACGTATGAAATTCTTCCTAATACTTCACTCACATGGATATGTCCACACTGCGGGTTTCCTAATTTTTCAGACTCATTCTTTAACGACCCTATTGATTCCCTGGTTTCACCAAACTCTTTTCAGCCTCTACAGGAAGCTTCCATCGCAAATAGTACGACTTCACAAAATGTCCGCGTGATTTTCAATAACAAACAAGAACGCCGGTCGAAAGTTGCTAAATGCAAATTGACTTGCCTTGCCGTAAATTGTCAAAGCATCAAGAACAAAGTCGCCGATATTGCTGCAGTCGTCGATCAATATAAACCAGATATAATTCTTGGCAATGAGTCATGGTTATATCCAGATATCAAGAGCAGCGAAATTTTTCCAGATAACTACAACATCTATCGGAAAGATCGCATATCTGACAACCATGGTGGTGTTTTCCAAGCAGTGAAGAAAGATATTATCGTTACTCATCGCGATGATTTGAACACGGATTGTGAGATTATTTGGACCAAATGTCAGATCCAAAACAAGAGATCAAAATCTTTATTCTTCGCCTCCTTCTATCGCCCAAACAAGACCGACATAAACAGTCTACAAGAACTTGACTCATCTTTATTCAGGTTAGGCGATAGATTAAATACAAGCAACGTAATCGTGGCGGGAGATTTCAACGCCCCGGACCTCAAATGGAACTATCCTGAACCAATAAATTGCTCTTTAAATTCTGAACGGCTGCTTGAAATCATCGATGAACACGGACTTACCCAACTAGTAAAAGAACCTACTAGGGATGATAACATTCTCGATCTTGTGTTGACAAATAACGTCAATATCATTAACAATGTGAGGGTAATCCCGGGAATAAGTGATCACGATATGGTTCTCTTTGAAGTGAACTTGGCATGCAGAAGGAAAAAGCCAGTTAGACGCAAGATTTACATGAGGAAAAAGTCAGACACCACTCGTATAAAGAAAGAACTACAAGACCTTGCGAATGATTTTGAAGATATGAAGAACGAATCCGTAGACGCAAAGTGGAATATGTTTCAACATAGGCTTACTGGAATAATGGATTCCTGTATACCGCACAAGTTCACTACATCACGCCATAACTTACCTTGGTTTAACCGTAACTTGAGAAGACAAACGAGGTTAAAGCAAAGGCTATACAACAGGGCGAAGAAATCTGGAAGGCAATCCCACTGGAATAAATTTAAACTCGTCAGGAAGCAATTACACAAGAACTTGAATAGGTCCAGGAACGATTATCTATCTGATTTTCTCGGCGACTCTATAAAACAAAACCCAAAGGCTTTTTGGTCACACATCAAAAAGCTAGGGAAGGAGGACACAGATAACCAAGATCTCAAAGTTGGAAATGAAGTGTTTACCGAACCGAGAGCTAAGGCCGAAGTGCTAAATAGCCAGTTTTCCAGTGTTTTTAACAAGGAAGAAACAGAGAATATCCCACACCTTGGCGAAAACCCTATTCCGACTATTGTAACAATAAACATCACAACTAGTGGAGTTGAAAAGCAACTTAACGGGTTGAAAGCAGACAAAGCGTATGGTCCGGATGGAATTCCTCCTTGGTTTTTAAAGGAAAATGCCCAGGAAATATCAAAGGTCCTTACTGATATTTATCAAGATTGTATTGATACCGGAACTGTGCCTATCCAATGGAAACACGCCAACGTATGTGCTATTCACAAGAAGGGAAAGAAATCGGATCCCTCAAACTATAGGCCCGTGTCACTTACCTCTATCGCATCAAAGGTACTCGAACATATCGTACACAGCCATGTTATGAAGCATCTTTCACAATATGGAGTGCTCACTGATTACCAACATGGTTTTAGGGCGAAACGATCAACTGAAACACAGCTCATATGTACCATTCATGATATAGCGAGTGCCATCCAGTCCAACAAAACAATTCACGCTGCAATCCTCGATTTTTCAAAAGCATTTGACAAAGTTCCCCATCGCCGACTTTTGAAGAAACTTGATTATTACGGAATTCGTGGCCAACTACATAACTGGTTCGAGTCGTTTCTAACACAGCGTACCCAATCAGTGGTAATTGGGGGAGAATCATCTGCACCTGTAGTTACAACATCCGGCGTTCCCCAAGGAACAGTCTTAGGACCACTATTGTTCTTAATGTATGTAAATGATTTACCTGATGGTCTGAACTCTACTGTTAGACTTTTTGCTGACGATGCGCTGTTATATGGGACAATTTGCTGTGATGATGACACAGCTGATCTCCAAGATGATTTGTATAGATTAGAAGATTGGCAACAAAAGTGGCAGATGGAATTTAATCCTTCAAAGTGCAAAATCATGTGTTTTACAACGAGGAGGGATCCACCAAAGCGGGAATATGTATTCTGTGGAGAAATCCTAGAAGAAGTTGAACGTCACCCTTATTTGGGGGTAATGCTCGATAACAAAATGAGGTGGTCACCACATGTCGAAACTATCACATCTAAAGCAAATAAGATCTTGGGACTTATCAAGCGAAACCTGTGGAACTGCCCAAAGACAGTGAAAGAAACTGCGTACAAGACTCTTGTGAGGCCAAAACTCCAGTATGCCTGTAGTGCATGGGACCCACACCACCAGAAAGATAAAGCCGCTCTAGAAAGGATACAGCGGAAAGCAGCGCGCTTTGCTACTGGAAATTACGATCGAACAGCGAGCGTGACGGAAATGCTGCAAGACCTACGGTGGGACACACTTGAAACGATGAGGAGACACGCAAGGCTCTCCACTGTATACAAGATGTGCCACGGCCTCCTAGATGGGGACTGGGGGAATTATTTGAAAGCAAACAGAGAAAGGAGGACTCGGGGAAGCCATGATTTTAAGTTTATTGTACCAAAAGGACATAAAGATATTTTTAGATTTTCTTTTTTTCCCAGGACAATAACTGAATGGAACAAACTCCCACAAGAGACTGTCTCCAGCCAATCTCTTTGTATTTTTAAAAGTAAACTTAATTAGTATAATTGTATCAGTGTTTTAACTTTTATTGTTATTTTTGTATATTTTAGTATAGTTTTATTTTTTAGCTTTTTAGAGTTGGCGTGATGTCGTTCCACGATTTTGCCGACATAATGATATTTAGATTTAGATTTAGATTTGCTAAGTACAATACCCCCACAGAGTAATCAGTCCTATGCTTTTTAGGTTGGAAAAAATCAAAGTTTAACATGAACATGTAGTTTCTGGGAGCACTGAGGAATGGTTCACTATCAACAGTTTGAAAATCTTTCCATACCTGTCCATCAGTGATGTCACTTAAGTATCCTTCATTACTTTGATTGTCACGCCAGGACTCACACAGTTGTGAGAAATCATCACGCAGAAGCATTTCTTGAAGTTTCTCTTTCACACTATTATAGCAATACACTTTAAGAGGATAAAATTCTTCCTTTCCATTACTCAAAGCCACCTTTTTTGCTAAAGGTGCTCCACATGTGGCACTTGGTGGAAATTTTTTGTGTTGACAATGTTTTACAATCCTTCGACTGCGATGGTCAGTTTCTGTGCAATCCTTCATGTCGTACAGTTTGCAGCACTTGGAACAAACAGCATATTTAACAAAGTTATCACGGTTAAGATTTGCAAACTTGCGAAGAAGATACAGCGATGAAGGAATAAGAGTCACCAGCTCCTCAAGGTATTCATAGCCAGATAAATCAGAAAGTATCTTTAAGAACTGAAAGAAAAACTGGAGTAGCCATTCTAAGCCATTGTCACTAAGCTTGCACAAAGACTGCCACATCAAAATAAAATACACAAGCCACTGTACTAAGGCTGTTAACTTCTGGGTTTTGCTCTGTTTTGGAGTAGGCTATGGGGAGACATCATTATTCTCAACATCACAAAGCAGATCTTCCACAGAAACATCTTCCCAAACTTCAGACTCACTTCTTCTTCACTTGCATTATCAGGTTCTTCAGGTTTGTCACAAGCCTGCCGAATGTATTAATGAATTAATTATTATACATGGTTGATTTTTTTACATATTTTTTGGGGTACAACCTAATGCTACCATTATTTACATTCATTTCAGTTCTTATTTGTTTGTAATGAGATGAGGTAGCCTTATTTAAAAATGGATACAGATGACACAAACTTTAGGAATGTTAGTTGATTTATAAACTAATTGTGTCAATAACAAAATGCTCGAATATGATTGATTCTTAAAGTGCCTATGAAGCGAAAATTTTTTTGCACTTTTCTAAAATGTAATGTTTGAAATGGACAATTCCAAAGTTTGATTTGTCTAGGACAAAAACTGGCGATTTTATTAGCGCTTAAAATTGAGCTATTTTCCCCTAATAATTGTCCGAGGGACTGGGTCGAGTTTTTATTGCGAAATGAAGTCTTGTGAAGTAATGTTGGGTGCAGAAGTTTGTTTACGCTCACTGATTTCTTAGTGTGACAAGGAGGATTTACCCACTTTTGCGGGAGAAAAACATGTCTAGTGATTCAGAAATGAGTAGTATTTCTGAGTCATCTAGCAATTCCGACAAAGGAGATCTTGTAGAGTCAGAGGATAAAGATATTGAGGTGGTTTATAGTCATATAACGCCTTATCAGGACGAACCATTAGCCGAAGACGAAGAAAACGGAGAAGAGAATGACGAAGGTGATATGGATGGGCTTACGCCAGCCGTGTTAGAAGCAAGATATGAAAGGGATGTTTCCGTAAACTCATGGTATGTTTATCATTGCACAGTAGTTTTATTAATACACACGTAAATCGTGCTATTAAGATCCTACCGGCTTTCAATTAAGCTTTTCGAAGCTGGAAAACCCGGGTAATTACCTTTAGCTTTAAGCTCTGAAATGTCATCGTGCAGTCCTGGTAAGTCGCTTATATACCCGTCGCATTTTCTCTCTAACTGTTTTTTGCCAACTTCTGCCTTAGCACAACATTGGAATTCTGTTGTAGGTTTCATAACTTTTAAAAGCAACCTTGGGTTATATTTACGGTAAGAATTGTATGCATGTAAGTAATCTTTAGCTTAGCTTATGCTTTCGTGTGTGTATTCAGGTGCCAATGTGAAAGATGCAGTGACCAGCATTTAGTCGGCGCACTGGAGTTTCGCTGCTGTCGAGGGGTAGCAAATGCTTTAGCGAAAATGGCGTTTGATGGCTCAATCGAACGAATTAACTGCATTACACAACACGAAGACTACGCTGCACTCACGAACCGAATGGTACTACTCCAAGTCGCCCCATTGTTGAAAGACAAAGATGGACGTTCATACCGCCGTCGAAATGGTGTCCCAGAAAACGAGTAAGTAGTTCCTCATAGATTGGTTCCACTCTAATTTATTGGAGATCGGTATTACTAATTTTCCCGCATTGTGTAAGACCGCAAGTTTACGCATTCAGAAACATGTCATACCATTGTTTTCAATGCGTGCATGTTTTTTGTTCTTGTTTTGAAGCGCTAAAAAGCAAGTGTCGCTTTTTCGGGATGAGAAAAAAAAGATCAAGACGTCTGTATATAAGATCTTGCTTTGCTTCAAACGTCCCTAGTGGTTATGGGCTCATAAATACTTTTCCTTGCAGATTCATCCGCGCAGTCGCTTATTGCTGGACTATCTGCTGGCTTTGTGGGTATATGGGATGGGAAAATACAAGACCGCTACCGGCATGTATTTATCATGACTTGAGGACCCGTTATGAGACCCCGCATATACAATCAAGAGGATACAATAATGCTTAGGAAGTATGCATGCTCCCAATTCTTCCAGGCAGTTCTCAGGTATATATTTGACACAAGCGGATGCAAAGGCAGTTTTTGATGTGAAAATAAGATTTAACAGTTTATGGAAACTTTAACTTCCTTCAGAATAAAGAACTTCTTTCAACTTCATTATATATATGTAAATACCTTCGAAGCCATGTCGAAAGCTGAGTGGCAAACTGTGTTTGCATGGTTCCATAGGTATATTGTTCTACGGCTTTCATGGCTTCGAAGGTATTTACATATATATATTTCTAATTCCCGTTCAGGGAATTTAGAAGCCAGGAAACACACAAAAGTCTCGAAAAGAAAAATGTTCCGAGGAATGGCCGACGTGCGATACTACTCACTTTCTAAAAGTGACCACGTTGCCAGCGTGGTTGCTCCGGTTGTGTGGTGGTTATCACGCCCGACTAGTAACTGGGGAACGTCGGTTCGATTCCGACTCGGGGCAAAAAGTTTTTCTTTCAACAGAGATGTGTGTCGAAAGCTGAGTGGCAAACTGTGTCTGCATGGTGCCATAGGTATATTGTTCTACGGCTTTCATGGCTTCGAAGGTATTTACATATATATAGAAACAATACTGCTCTGCGGCAAGACATCCTGCTCTGCACCTGTGTCAGGAAAACCACAACAACAAGGTTATGAATGGAATGCTTGCAACCCTTACAAGCCTTGGGTTAATAGTTTTTTTTTTTTTTGGGGGGGGGGGGGGGGTTGGTAGCTGAATTTTTTGGTGGTTATATAAAGTTGACAAATCCTACATGCAGCATGATCTCTGTATGTTAAAAGAAAAGAAATAGGATGATTATGTTAACAATGGGCCAGCAGTGAGAATATATTTGTTGATACCAGGGCTGGATAATAGGGCATTGACAAACTACATATTAACTTTCAATAATGGCACCCCTTGCAAGCACCTTAGGATAGTACGTACTTGGTGGGAAAAGTGGAGTACTGTTTCTTTTTTGGGCTCCGGCTTCATAGTTCTTGACTGCTGTATCTTTTTGCACTCGATCAGTAAACTCCGCACAGAGAGGCTGTGGTACCTTGGCTAAATATCTTTCAGCCACTTCTTTAAGTGTAGATTTTGGCAAGGTGAAAAGATTTTTCATACTTTCAAGATAACCTAAGAAAATGAATTTAAAAAAAAATATGTTTTCCATGAATTTGTTATTTTCATATTCCCTTTCTGGAGTGTTGTTTGTACATGTTTTCAGCTACCATCCCAGCCTTGAAGTTAAGACAGCTTATTTACTGGATACTCCAAGACTGAGCTCAACATGTTCGTTGTCAAGAAATGGCCAATTACACAACATACTGAAAATGGAGAAATTATTTTTATTAATACAACTTTATTCTACCATAACATTATGATTTTGGTCAACTAGCATGCACTAAGCAGTATTTTATTTCTACGGGATGTACTTGTAGCTGTGCATTTTTTGACAAAGACAAAAATATTGAATCAATGAAACACATTTGTTGAAAACTAAATGTGAAATCTCTTTGGACTGGATGTGCACTGTACTGACCATAGGTTGGTGGCGAGGATACTTCTCGGACAACCTACTCGCCAAGTTTGAACTTGGGGTATGTCACTCTATAATATCTCTCTCCCTTCTTAGATACTTGAGTGTCCCTTTTCACATTCTCGTTGAAATGAAGGCTTGCAAGGATATGCCTAAAAATTAAAGGAACTGAAAGTGAATAATTCGAAGGTACAATTACATGGAAGTCATGAGAAATAATGATGGTCTTTATTCTTTGGCAGGCATCAAGGTTTATTGCTTCATGTAAATTCCTGTGATGTCCCAGACCTCAGAAAATACTCTTTTGAAGTACAACCCTGGCAGCACATGTGCAAGAGTGTAGGCTACTTGAATCCTCTTGTTGTATCATGATGCATTTTTTTACAAGTATAAATAGATACTGGAGCTATATGCATACTTCAGCTTCAATTCTGGGTTAACCTCATGGTTTGATAAATAGATGTAGAATAACTCAGAGAAAATCTGTTTCAATCTGCCTATGACTGTTAATATTATTTACTTATTTTTACGTATTTTCTTTTTAGGAATTGTATCATACCTTGTGTTATCTTATTATATTTCATGTATTACGCACATTTGATCATACAAATTTGCTCACTAGAAATAATAAAATTATCATTAAGAATCAACATGCCCCATCGCAATACCTGCAAAAAGTTCCAAGCCAAGAGAACCCAATCATCTTTGGGTGCCAGTGGTTGAGGGTTGCATGAAAACCCTCCAAACAGCTGGTTTGGGCATCTGGGGAAAGTTTTTTTATATCCCCTAACAGGAGCTTAGTGCTGAGTATACTTTTCAGTTTGTCATATGCAGCGGTACCTGTAAAGAAGAAATAATATCTTACAAAACTTGGTATAAAAGACCCTTTTAAACAACTTTAGTAATTGTGAAAAAAGTATCAACTCAAGTGGAATCCTCACCAATTTTTATCCATTTTCTTGGTTGAAGTTCCTCATGGCAGCACTCCTTGTACAGAGGGTCAGGGTGGTCCGTATGTTTGTTTGAAACATGTCACATAAATGAATTCCATTTTGCAAGGATCAGGTCACCAAATCCTAAAAAGATAGTAACAACGGAATCATGTCAACTGATAGCTCGTATTCATGGTAATGATATTCACTAGAAACAAAAATCAAATTGTTCAAGCTAAAATGCAATAGCTCTACAACCAAGCAGTGTATCTGTCGTAAACCGGAACCAACTGAAGAAAAAAGACTGTAAGTAATATTAAATAATGCAACACGAAGCAATGATATTAAAATAATATTAATGCCCCCTCCTGACAACACAAACCCTTTTTTTGGTTTTTGTTACTCAATAACAGTCTTGAACATTTCTCAATTTAGAGTTATCAGGAGACAACTACACGATATACAGTAACTAAACCTGGTTTGGTGGATGTGGCACTCCAATACAAATGACGACGGATCCCTTTCATCCACTGACTGATAACTTCACAGGCTTTCTCTTTACTTGCTGAAAGGAGCTTCTTGGTAATGGACCGTGCCACGTGCCAAATATCATAATAATGTGTGGTTCTTCTGCAGGCTTCCCTAATCCACTTTGCTATTCCTCTGTGGCAGTCTGAGATGAACACGCTAATGGACAATCCCAACTGCTCTAAGAAGTGAAAGCATCTCTTGGCTCCCTCCATTTCAGTTTGTTGACTGCCGCCGGTTTCATTAGACTACATCCAAAAATGAATGCAGAGCTAATAAAAAAAATATTCCATTATAAGTTCTTCCTAGGATTGAAAGATCATGGTGAATATGCATAGTAATATATGGTCTTTCTCCAAAAAAAATAGAAAATGAACCCCACAAAATAATACGTAGAACAAAGATGTAGCCATTGAAAGGAAATAATAGGAATATGGAATGATCTATATACAGTGTAACAATTTCAAAATGTACAACTTTCATCAATGTTGTACACAACATTGTGTAAACACCATACTTTGCTGAATGGCCCATTGAATCAAAGCGACCGTCACCAGACCAGACCACATCCTTCTTGGTTTTTAAGGTATTGATGAGGCCAGCTCTGTATGCCTCCCAATGACAGTGGGGAAAATGAAGGTGCACTGATGAACAAAGAATGTTCGTGAAGAGAACGCACAGAGTCCCATATGGTGGAACACAAGCAACACCTTGCTTATGGAGGCACCTGCCATTAGCACAGCAAAGCTCAAAAGCATGTTGCCAGCAGGGTACTTGCCCTGAGGCATGAAGATTTGGGAATTCCATGTGTATCCCTTGCACTTTCTGCAGTGCTGTTGGACGGTCATCATTGTTCCATTTTGTTTCATTTCAACTTCTGGCTTGTCAGCTTTGCAGTTGAAACAGAACAAAAGGAAAATTTTCAACAGCATCTCATAAAATACTATGAATTTTGGTTGGTTATACTTGTAGCCAGGGCTGTCTTGATCAACTCTGAAAAAGAAATGTATTACATGATCAATATTTGACGGTCATAAATTAATATTGTTGCAATAAAATGACTGTACTTAATTGTACCCTTAATTAACATGTTTGCCATTTCAACCACACTGAAAACATTAATAACATTATGTAAAACTTAAGTTGCAATACGAATGAACACTGTGTCCCTGGAGACATCAAGAAATACATTGAAATTGTACCCAATTCGTTAAAATGTTATGAGATACATGTAAACACCCTCAGATTGAATGCCTCTGACTGAATCTCAGGCTGAAAGCCTGTTGGATGTTATAGCCCTTGTAGTGTAAAGATAAATTAAATTTGTGTTTCATATGAACATGAAAGCACTCTCACTTGATGTCATTATGGTCTTTGTTGACATCGTCATCATCATCATCATCATCCTCAGTGCTATAGGCAGCCTCATCCTCAGTACTTCCATCTCTTTTCCAATCCTCGTCATCATCATCTTCTATTTCTGTACCAGTGCTGGACCATGTGTAATGGTTTGGAGACCTTGAAAAGGGTTCAGGTACTGTTTTGCATGGCTTGGTGTCTGCTGCCTCGTCACTTTGATCTCCATCACCATCAGTTGTCATTTCCTGCTCTGCTAACCACTGGAGATAGAAAGAAAGTTTTCGGGGAAAGCAAATATTTAGGTACCTTCTCAAGGTAAGAGTATGGAATAACATTGTATACTGCAGGTGTACTGATGTGATAAACCAGTAAATATATTTTAAAACATAAAGTTAATCTTGTGGTTTCACATTCAAAGTTATACCTGTATGTACATGTACTGCAGATTCCAAAATTTGAATCTGAATAAATAATTATTGACAAGAAGCCAAAAACAGAGAGAAAAAAAATTTTGTTCTCATAGGCACTATTTCAATAAAATAGTCATAAATATACATCAAGTAAGTTCACTCACACTTTCAAGTTCCTTTACGGTGGCCTTCAAACTCTTCACCTTTTCCCTCAATCTCTTGTTAGTCTTCTGCAAGTTCTGCCACTTGGTTTTGTGGTCACAACCTTTGCAGCTCTGCATTAGACCAGACCTCTGCAGTGATGGCAAAGGCTAGCAAACTGGCGTAGATGATGAGAGGTCCTGGTCACTTGCAGACAAGTCTCTGCAGCCTACAGTCTCATCAGTAGTTGAGGGGTCCACATCCAGTACTACACTATAAGTAGATGGACCTGCTGCATCAGTAGGGTCAGCAGAAATAGGAACACCCACATTGAGTACTTCACCAGAAGTAGATGGGCCGGCTGCATCAGTGGGCTCAGCAGAAATAGAAACACCCACATTGAGTGCTTCACCAGAAGTAGATGGACCTGCTGCATCAGTGGGCTCAGCAGAAGTAGAAACAGCCAAATCAGGTGCTGGTTTTGAGACCCTTCTTTTCTTCCTCGGGATGTTCACTTTGGAAAGGGCATCCCGCTTCAGCTGAAATTATGTTGTGACATTTAGACCCATTTAATAAATTGTAAGCTGTTGTTACCCAGTTTCTGCAAATATATTACAAGCTTACTCTATTCAGTGAAATGCAATCTGCGTTAAACGGCGT
>JAEMWC010000508.1:217500-227500 GCA_016490735.1 Pachyseris speciosa
CCAACACGTCAAAATATTTACGGACTTAACAAAATGTACTGATCTCCCACAGATCCCCTTACTGACTTCCTCAATGGTCCCTTCTAAAGTTCACTTGAAAATATAAAACAACAAAATAAAAAGTGAACTGAGGCTGATCAAGGTCATGGATAAATTTTGGCTTATCACAAATTTCAAAGATGGTGGAAATTTGACGGTGGACCTACTTTGTGACTCGTTTCAGTCACTACAAGTACCCCGGTTCTTTTCTCCAATAAACGAGCGCAAATAATTTGAAACATCATCAAGTATGTTATCTGTTTCCGCGAAGAACCACAACAACAACGAAGAGAGAAAGAAAATTCAACAGTTAGATGATAACTGTTCGCAGAGCGACACAACAACCGGAAGTTTCTCTGTCTGGAGCTGATTAGCGTTATTTTAACAGAACGACTTCCGGTTTGTTGTGTCGCTCGCTTTGTTTATCTTCCAACCGTTTTCGTTTCTTTCTGTCTTTGTTGTTGTGATGGTTCTTTCGTAAAAACGGATAACATACGTGATGATGTTCCAATGGTTTTTTTTCGCTCGTTTATCGGAGAAGAGAACCGGGGTACATGTAGTGAGTGTGAAACGTGCAGAAAGTAGGTCCTCAATCCAGCCAAGTTTTCGCCTTTAAAAATCTGAGGTAAGCCAGAATTTATCCATGACCTTGATTCAGTCTTAATTCAGGTTTTCTTTTTTTTTGTTTTCTTTGTTGTTGTTGTTGTTTTACTTTTTCCAGTGAATTTTAGAGGGGATCAGCAAGGCGGTCAGTAGGGGATCAGTAGGGGATTAGTAAGGGATTAGTAAACCGGGGATCAGTGTTTTTTCGAAGAATTTAGGGTCTCTACAGTAATTACTAACCTTGTGTCTTGATTCACATTCATCGTTGTTTCTATAAAGCGATATTGCAATGACTTAGCGAGACACAGCCTGTGTAGAAAACATTTCTTTCAAGGGAAGGGAGATAGTTGGGTTGGGATACCTGTTCCCCCAAACAACCTCGTTATTTGTGCTTAATGACAATTGCCTGTCACACTACAGTACAGCAGAATCAAAATAAATGCTATCCAATTGCAATGAATCGTAACATGTTGCTAATGCTCTTTTCAGATAAACTATTAGACACTATTCATACTGAAAAGGAAAATTCATGTAACTTGGCCAGACTAAGCCTAATCCTTGAACAACATTTATAACCCTTCTCTCATGACTCCATGACTTACTGCCCATCTAATAATGCCAAAAGATCTCTGAGGCGTTGTGAAGAATTACAATAACACTATTTACAAGTACATTTTTCAGTTAAACTTACGATAAGCTCAATGTAAGGCTTCTTACGCTTTTGCCCAATGTCAGACGTGTCTAACTGAAATGAGGCACAGATATCTTGCAAGACAGAGATAGAAAACTTGTTCAACTTTGATTGTGATACATAGTCACAGATGTTACATGTATCGTATATTATTGGATGCTGGATCGAAACGTCACTTAGTACTTCTTTGCTGAGATCTTGCAAATTCTTTTCTGCTATAGCTTCTCTAAGATCCTCTTGAATTTCGTCCTCAGCTTCATCGTCGGTGGGCAGGACCTTCTTTGCTGATAAACGGGAAAAGAAATTTGCAATTTGTTGGGGCATCAAAAACTCGCTGGCATCAAAAAGAAGGCTACCATCTGAATTATTTGACTTTCTCATTGATCTTGCAACGGAAGCTGGTTCTGCTTTGTCACCACTGGACTCACCGATTTGATAAACATCCCGTAAGTATTGTTTCTGCTTCTCTGAAAGGCGCTTTCATTGTTTCGCCGACTTTAGGCCCACCCCTTTTGAAGAACCGATTCATATGGTTGTCCCAAGTGGATATCAGCAGATGAAATTTCTGGAACTTCTGCAATACCGCCTTGCTCCAACTTGGCAGCATAAGCCATTCTTGCCTTGTCACAGAGTGTTTCATTTTCGAGAGCATACTTATGGCTTCCATAGTCGAGATGTTACTGAAGGGAGGAAAACCGTTGAAATGACTTAATACAACCCTCTTCTTGACAATAGAATAGGCTTTCACCCTCTAGTTCAGAACTGTCATCATCCACTGTACTTTGTTGACATTTCGACTGCAGGTAAAGGATCAGGAAGTGGTTCTGAAGACCGTCTTCCCTGGACCACGTAGAACGAGATGTGAGGGGCATGGTTTGCTTCAGTTACAGTGTTGAGCTTTGGGCAACCATAGTTCTTTGGTATGTTGAACTCACTCCAGGGTATGAAGTGTCCCTCTCCAAACTCTAATTCCTTCCTTCGTGTACTCCATGTTGTTCAAGAAACTTACTCCATCCCATTTGATGGCAGGAGGCTTCACCGAAGATTGTGGACTTACACAGCGTCACCCTGACACCAGGAATACCACCCGAAGACTCCATGGCCAGAAACATCTGTTCTGCTGTCTCGATGTCGTGGCCAGAATTTAGGTAGATCTTCATGTGATTCTTTATTGTCGCACCCTTACGATAACAACATCCTTTTCCGGCTTGTGGATCAGAGAAGTCCACTCGAGACAGTTGTAGCTTATTCTGGGTCGCTACTTGTTGGATCGCCAATAACGTTGTCGCTGAGTGATAACATCCCGCGTTATCTTGTCTAAGATAGATGGTATTGATTTCTGGTGCAATTGATGTTAGCTGCCTTAAGACATCACCTAATATAGCTACGACTGTACCGCTGTCCTGGTTACACTTCTCGAAGACGTGCACAAAGGTTAGCGTCTCAATCTTGCCATCCTTGTTTTTTCTAGTGGCCACTGTAATGTGCCAGGAAATTCCACGTTTGCCAAACCAATCAGTTTCGCTTTCGCGAAATTTCCTGAAACTTCATCACCCAGTCAAGTACTAGGAGTACTGACTCTTGATTCTAACTTTGGAGGACGTCAAGCCTTGCTTGGTCTTGGTTAGATGAGTGAAGATGTGCTTTCCACGCATCAATCTGTTTTGCAGACGTTTCCTCAACGTATTCCATTTCATCTTTATCACAAGGGGAGACATTTTCTAAGGCTGCGCGTATTTTGCTAACGACAGAAGGAAGAAGGGTACATCGGTCACATCTTGCATCATCTTGGTGCTTACATTCAGAAGTGAAGTTACAGTCATCAGGGTAGCTAAGTGAATATTCTTTACAGTGATCAGCAACTGTTGATGACTGAGAGATGTGAACCTGTGGAGAACGAATTACATTTTGTTAACAACAGAATGTGCTGTTTGATTTATTCAACCCTATAACAATAGTACCTTGTAGTTGGTTTTCAAATATCGCTTCGTGTTCTTGAGCTTTTCCCTTTGATCCTTTGCCCACGTAAGACCCTTTCCATGGATGTCACTAAGTGTTTCTACAACGTCTTCCAAGTCATCAAAGGCCTTGGCACCTTCAGCTGCTACGTAGTCTATCCCTTGTAGCGACTTGCGTACTGTGGCTGAACACACATTTAGAATCCGGCATAAAGTGGTACGACTCATTGGTACAAAGTCTGATTCACGGCAATAACTCTGGTATTGCTTCACTATGTGCTCTGGAATTATCGATCTAATGACATTAGGGACTTTGATTACTGCTTTTGAAGACAACTTTAACGATTTCTCACCAAATGGTAAGTCCTGCACGATGTGTGTGCTGGTGATAAATGAAAGGAAATGGTCGAGTTTTTCTGGCTCAACATACATTCTGGTCGAAGTGGAGATAGGGACTACAGCACCTCTTCCATGAAGTAGGAGGTGGTGTCTTGCGATGTCGTAGCGATATCTTGATAGATCTGGAATCCATTTTTTTATGTCTTTAAAACTAATTTTGTCTGCTACAACAGACAAGGTCTGCCTCCTAGTACTCCAATGATCGGCATTGACATAGCACTCTTTAATAGCATCCATAAAAGTAGAATCTAGCTCAACAGTAGTGCTGGGATGCGACTGACTAACGGAAAGAAGTAATTGCTCGTGATCCTGTGGTGCAATTTCTCCCAAGGTAGCATTTATGATTTGCTTTGCTTTCCGTTTATAATGACGCTTTGTCCGCTCTGAGGCTTCATCCCATGGCGTTACCAGGGCACTTCGAACAGGGCTAATATCTCTTGAAGCAAGATATTTGCTTAAACGTTGTCTTGGCTGTACAGGTGATTCTCTGTTGTCAGCCAGAGTCGATAAATCAAGCTCAGATGGCTGGTATATACTGCATGGTGTATCAACAAGTGATACAGTGTTGGTCAGTGTTTGTGTTAGACTGATTTGTTTGAAAAAAAAAAAAGAAAAAGAAAAAACGTCTTCTTCGTCACTCTGAAATACAAACAACTACCAATTATTTTCTTTCATCATTCGGTTTTTCCTCTCTCTCGAAACTATCCTTTATTCTGTCTGTCTGTCTCTCTTTCTTTCTTCCCTTCTTCCTTTAGTTTTTTCTTTCTTCCTCTCTTTCCCCTTTCTTTTTGTACTTACAAACTACCTTGTTACATAAATTGTTCGCAACACTTTAATTTTTCGAGATTTTTGTAAAGTTTGCGAAGGTACAGGTCGCGAACATAAAGTGACATGAAATTTAGTTACTGGTATTTTGACACTAAGTAAAGAAATTTGTATTATAATATTGCAAATATATCGTTTAAAAATTGGTCATGAAGTTCGATTGTGCATAATTTCTTACTTCCCATTACCACTATGGTGTGGTTTTCAAACTCATCAAATTTCATTTGATATGGTTATGCCGTATGAAATTAAGCAACTTCACAGGAATCCCAATGCGGCTAGTCTGTAAAAAGAGAGACCATTACTCTTGCAGACTTGCACTGATCAATAGACAATTGAATTCATTTAATATGCATACATATAAAAATTATTGCGGACGCATAGATCCTGTTCTCCTTTACCAGCCTCTTTCTCAGGGTCTCTCTTCTTCCGGTCTCCTGGTCTCTCTCTTCAGTGCAGGGACGGGAAGAAGAGAGAGCCTGAGAATGAGGTTGCTCCTTTAAGGCTGGTTTACACAGTGACATAAGCACAAGCATAAGCATAAAGCATAAGCAGTGTAAACCGGGGGTGACATAAGCATAAGCATAAGAAAAAGGAATCTTTTCCATTTTCTTATGCTTATGCTTATGCTTGTGCTTCTGTTGCGTTAACCAGTGTGTAAACCGGGGGCTGCATAAGCACAAGCATAAGCACAAGGAAACAGCTGTTTTTTTTTTTTTGCGCTAGGAAATTCAAGTTAATAGTGTCCAGTTTAAATTTTTTTCTTTCCCTTTAGATCTAAACGGAACTAGCAATCATGATTAATGAGAATAAATAAAATTCTCCGTCCTCTAGTTGCAATTCTCGAATCAGATTTTGAAATTCTCCCTTTTCTTTTCTCCTTCGGAAAATATCTCTCACCCAACAGAACCTCTGTCTGTCTCCACGCTGCCTTTCTCGTCGCCGTCGTCTTCGTCTTCATAGTAGAGACCTTACGATACGACGACGGCAACGGCAACGGCGACGTCTGCTCTCCAAACGCGCCACTGCGCATGCGTTTCACCTCACGTTGGCGTTGTCAAGGGAAGGCGCGAACGTCAGTGAATGAGTTTTGCCGTTCTGTGAAAACGCGAAGTCTGTGTTTCGAAGGAAAGAGAAAATAGGAGTATTGCAGCGAAGGAAATGGCCAAGGAACAGAGGTAATGTGATATTTGAGCTATATTTTACTTTGTTGTAGGACAAAGATTGAGGCACTCTACATTTGATGGTAGACCCTCGACTCCAACCTATACCCAGTTTTGAACGATGACTTGGGCAGATGGTCATGCCCTAAGTGTTGCGTGTTAAACTAGATAATCCAATACGGCACAAAATCAAATCCACTTCATTTTCAGGACCACTAAACTTGTATGTGCTCAAGTGACCCGAAATGTCTTTTTGGCAACTCAGCAATGGGATCACTTGAGTGTCACCTTTTCGATCTTTCCTGTCAAAAGTGCGCGGTCCTCCAACAACGGACTTAAAAGAGCAGCAAATCTCCATAACTGTGATTAAATTATCTGGCCGGCAGCAACTTCATTGAATTCTATAATTTAATATTGGAGCGTTGAAGTTAAATGTAATATTTTGTACTTTTTCTTGGCTAGAAATAAATATAACTGAGAGAGTGCTATATTAAAATATTGAAACAGAAACCAAAGAAAAAATAATTGGCCTTTATGAGCGCAGAACTAGTCAGTCACGAACTGTGTAAAATCTAAAATATGCACCACTTGTTAATGGATCTGCGTTGTGACACAAAAGACGAAAACATCGAGAGGAATATAATCTGATAAGCGATAAAATAGAGGCTACAGTTTTTAAATCCTTCCTCAAATCTACAAGGTTATTTTCAGTATTTTCTAGGTCGTCTTTTCGAATTCAACGTACTGTAGTCAGCCACATTTGTGAAGTGATCATGTGACCACTTGCCAATTTCAGAGTCACTAAAATTTGAATTTTTCATCGAATTGAACCGCCTCTCGAGTAAAAACAACTCATTTACACAAGCAAAGTTTTACACAGTCTCAATGATGGTTACCGCTAGTTATGTATACTAAACGCTGAAGAAATTCCATCACGTCGCACATAGTTAAATTTTAAATTCTTACGAGGTCACTTTCCTTTAGAGAAAATGGAACGGTCAATACAAAAATTTGAAGCGAAAGCAAATCTAAGGATGATACTTATGGACAAGTACACATGGCACATCAACACTGATATTTAACTGATACTGTAGCTTGTTTAGTTTTTTTCACAGTAGGTCACGAAAGTGGTCTTAAATTATGACCTCAAAATTAGCATATTGTAGTCATCTCGAGTGTACATTCCATATCTCGAAAATAAAAAGATATTTTCACAAATAAACTGTACTTTGATATATGTCACTTAATAGGTAACATAACTTGAGACAATGAGCAAAATCTAAGCAAAATTTTTTTTGGGACTTGCCGCCACATGTAGGACCATTGCTGGGATTTCCTCTTAATAGGACCTGGCTGTTTGGCAACTCACTATGCCCAAGAAATAGGTATTGGCACTTAATTTTGTAAACCTCAGTTGGCTTTGACTGGTTGCAATCAGTAATGTTTTGTGGGCACTGATTTATTTTACTGGCATCTAAAATAATGTCCAATGTGGCCCCAACATTTTCCTTGTTTTTTACTAGCTGATCTGTAAAATCAAAACTTCCTGAAAAACCCCAACTTAGTGAGCTTACTTTTAAACTACATTTCCTCGAAATAATGAGATGCTAAAGTCAAGTTTCTTTTTAGTACCAGATCTGGAAAGAACAAGGCCGTCAATGATGACTATGGTGGACAGGAAAGATTTCCTTGGTCTCCTGCACAGCTAAGGGGTAAATCTCTTTTATTTCTTTTGTTACTCTGTATCTCGATGTTCATTGGGATTATACACTGTAAAGGAAGGATTACGGTATGTGATTTTTGAACATGTCAGTAGAAATTTTATTTATTCTTTTCTTTGGCAGTAACATTCTCTTCAGTTTTTAGTTCAAAAGATCTGCTGGGTGCTTTGCATTATTTAACGTGGAAAATCTGGAAATTCTGGTTGAAAAAGAAGAAATTTTAGCTGATCGTTCAATTAGGAATGAGCCTGAAATTATGGGTAGGCCTTCCAAGGGGTATAAGTGATGAGCGATATAGCTCCAGAAACAGGGGACAATCCTCTCCCAAAACAGCGACAACAAACAGAAATTAGGAGAAGACATGCAATAGTTTGCGACAGTGAAAACTCATTTGCACTCCTCTTTGTTTTCTTGGGACAGCAACATTTGTCCCTTACGAAACAAGCGGAAGACAGAGTCTTAAATGAGCAACAAAGCGATACCAGACCACCCCTTGGAAGGCCTCTTAAATTTGATTGATGCCATTTTGCTAATCACTTGATATGTATTCCAGTACATAATGGTACATTTTGTCTGTCTTCTGTTCCAACAAGCTATATCACTTATGTTTTAAAATGATTAGAACATGATTGTCTGAAGGTTTTGGAATGCAGTGGTATGTCTTGTCTGGTGACTGGTTACAGCAACTGTCTTGATTCTTATAACTAGTACTATAGCTGCCACTTTCTCTTGATCATGCAGTAATTAGTTTCAGTTCCTTTGAGCAGAATTATTTTTCAGAAGACATATGCCCCAGGTTACGAAATCATAGGTCAATTACATGGTAATCATCTGTTTTTCTGTTCTAGCTGCATTCCTGACTTACTTTCGAAGTCTTAAAGACTCACTAAAGAGAAAACAAAGATCGGGAGTTGTAGATCACAACATGCAGAAGACAGGGAAGGATGAGAGAGGTAAGAAAACTGTTATTTGAGTTAGATATTTTTCAATTTGTGTCTGATATATAGGATTACATTTAGTTCTCAGTCTTTCTCTTTGAATAGATCATGAATGTTTTTTGTTGTAGGACAAGTTTAATACCATAATCCCTCTGTTGCTTTGGTCTTGACTTTATTTTCAGACTAACCATGGCTTATTTTAAATTTATAAACTGAGTTTGTCAGATACTGTAAAAGCTCTGTTAAGCCGCCCGTCAATATAACATGTAACCGCCCTCTCCCATAAGCCCTTCTTCTCTATTAAGCCCCCCTCCCCCCTTGGGACATGAGATTTTGTAATTAGTCCCCCCTATTCCCTCTTACTGACCACTTCATGTCGCCAGTTGGTTTGTTTTTATACAAATACACACTCAAACGCATACCGGTAATCCTGTTTGCTGATCTGTAATTACTAAAGTTTCACTGCAGCTGCTTGAGTTTTGTACAAAAGCTATTTTAAGACGAAAATGGTGTTTAAGATTTGAAATATTTAAGCCCCTCTCTCTAAGCCCCCCGTTAATGAGGCCTGAAATTAAATAAGCCCCGGGAGTCTTAATAGAGATTTTACGGTAATTAGATGGTCTGTTTAACTTATCTTGCACCCATGCAATCGTGATGTTGGGATAGTTGCATGACAAGCATAATGTGGCTCCAATAAATCCACATGGCGGTGCTGAGTTTATCTTTATCTGGGCAACCTGTCTGGTCAACTAATTAGTTTTTAATCAAATAACATCTATTGCAGAAATTTCACGGCGACGTATGGCAGTCGACAGTTTGTATTGGGAGGAGAGGAAGAAGGAGAGGTGCAAGAGGTTCATTGTAAAGGAGTACACAAGCTCAGATGAGAGCGAGATGTCGGAAGATGAAGATGGATGTGATGTGAAGTGTTTTGTCGTCAAGAGATTGCCCTGGGAATCAACACGGCTGAGGGAGCTCAAAGATCTGCTTGATCTGACATACAAGAAGTCTTTGGCTCCCCATGTCAGGAATTTACAAATGAAAAGAGTAGTGGGTGAGACATGTTCAAAAAGAGGTCCCCCTGCAGATGCCCCAATGTGGACTTTGGGTGCTGAGACACCAAGCCCGTTAACCTGCAGCACACCTGCTCGGGGCAACGACTAATTGTTATAAGGAAATTTAAAGGGACCAAATATATGTTTAAACCAAGGCAACAACTTTCCTTCCTATTTAGGCCCTTTATTTTAAAACACAATTTGTCTAAGAGATCAATCACTTGACTTTTTGTAAACTTATTTTTTAAATTATTCACTTGATTGGCAGATCATGGGCATAAGACAAGTACATGTAATAAACACCGGTCCTTTTATAGTTTCCTTAAAGCTAATAGGGATCTGAATATTAATCTGAGAAATTAGGAATGGCTGAAAAGGGCAGTTATCTTTGTGTTATATTTTTATTCTCAGTATTGTCATACCAGGCATAACCAAAAGTAACCAAAATTGAAACAAAACAAAACAAACAAAAACAAGATCCAGAGAGATCGTCTTGTTTGTTTTTTTTTTTTTTGTGGTTCTGGTATGTACATAAAGAGTAGATAGCTGTACAGTAAAGTTGTTTCGAATACCGCGTTGTTTTTGCCCAGAAATCGTCGTTCAAAGTT
>JAEMWC010000508.1:235000-260000 GCA_016490735.1 Pachyseris speciosa
GTTTTAAGTTTAATAATACTTTGTCATGCGAATACATCTAAGTTGATACAAAAAAAAGTGCATGACTGGAGAATAATTGGGAGAAAGTAAATTCCCATACAAAGATTATATAATACAGTAATAGCCCACGCATAAGAACCTGTTAGGCTAAAATTTTCATTTTAAGCCCCCTCTACATAAAAGCCTATTAAGGCTAAAATTTTAAGTTAGGTTCTTATCAGTGGGGCTGCTGTAATAGTGTAAAGGTAGAAAATGATTTATACTGTATTATGAGATGATATTTATCTTATATATAGTATATTCAGATAAAATCCATATGAAAATATAAGAACCTATTTTAAGAACGTTGGTAGCCTAAATTTGCTTTAAGTACCATTTATATAAGAACCTATTTAGGCTAAATTGGCCATGTTCAAAACGAGTAAGGGCCTGGGAACGAGGTTTTAAAATTTATCGATTGGAAAAAATTGTTTCCACTGCATGAAAGAGTATCTCAAAAATGGTCTCCTTGCCAATTTTGACGCTGTTCAGTTGAATTGGAGCTGAAAAAAATGCTTTTGAAAATTGTGAAAATTAGAGACTGTATGGTTTGGAGGGACACACTTTCCGAAATTCCGACAATTGTATGGGATTTTTTTAACTTTTAAATACATGTTATCTGGTGGCCTTTCAACCAAACGTACTCAAACTTGCTGAAACTGCTTATTTTGAGATACCCTTTCATGTGAGAATCGATTTAGTTCAATTTCATTGATTTTCAATGAAATTTGGATTCGTTCCCAGGCCCTTACTCGTTTAGAACATGGCCAATTGGAAAATTCAGGTTCTTATACGTGGGCTATTACTGTATTACACATTCTAAAAACTAAGACGTGAAATTTAAACGTGGCCCAAAGCTAACCTAATCAAATTAAATCAAATACTTGTCTCTTACAAGTCACCCCTGCTTTGAGATTGACACTAAAAATAAAGAAGTAAAATTGAAATACAATCCAAAGCTAACCTAATTAAATTACATACTTGTCACTCACAAGCTACATCTGATTTAAAATTGACACAAATAATGTAATAGATAGGACTTAAAACTGCTTAAAGAAGGTGCATGCATGATGTTCGATGGAACACCATTCCAGTCTGGTATGTAGTGATTATAAAAAGAAAAGCTGAAGACCATACATACATACATATATATATATATAATATAGAAAGGTAATGAATTGAAGTCTTCATCAGCTATTAAAGTGCTCAATAGATAAACTAGAGCAATATGTATATTTTCAGAGTTGGATTATTTGGTCGAAGACATTTATTGCTACTCAGAGTTTCATGCTTCTTGCGAAGCAATCATCAGGCAACTGCCAAAAATAACGGATACATAAGAATATATACAACATTTGAAAATTTGAAAATACAGAACAATGCCTAGCGGCGTGACACGTAGACGGATATGATTGGTTAATCTAAGCGAGCACTGTCTTTAAGAGGAATTTCTTGGAGTGTCTACACGTAGATACCAGTTCGCTTCTATTGTTTAGTGTTGACATTTCGGGTTTACATATAATAAAGTATTTTTCCCATAAACACAAATTGCAACGCTTGTTTACATTTGAATATGACCGGGCCTGTTTTAGCTTACGCCATTTGATGTTGTAGGTAATATTCTTATCCTTTAGGCTCCAAATATATTTACTTAACTCGGTTGCGTGTTTATATATATATATATATATATATATATATATATATATATATATATTTAGCCAGGCCAATTCTAGAATCGGAGTTGTACACTCTCACCAAGCAACTTTATTTGGGCATGTGGGCATGTGCGCATGGCTTTATTTGGGCCAGTTTAATTTGTGTCCAAAACAATTGAGCAGCAGCAGGGAAAACTAAGAGTTTTCGATAGCAAACGTTTGCAAAAAAAAAGACAGACATTCGGGAGTCCTAACTACTTTCAGATGAAAGTGTAACGGAATTCAAAGCGGATAAAAAAAAAACACTACAAGCGAACAAAGTACGATGCAAGTGTTTTGCTCGAAGAAGGAGAAGGTGGAGAAATTAAACAAGACTAGCTTGTAATAAAAATACCTTGTACTGATCAATCTAGAAAAATCGGTATTTATTTTGACATAAATTCCCGTAGAAAAGACAATAAAGGGTAAAAACTGATCGTTTAGAGCAGTCAACAGGAATCACTGAGGCAGCAATCACTCGGAATGCGACAGAGCTGAATAATAGCGCCATTTCCCACAAAATCTTTCCTTGGCTGACACAAAACGCTAAAGAGCTTCGATAGTTTTACTGGTACTTCCCATGTCTTCCGAAGAACCTTCTTCAATTAATGATTCTCAGTGGCAAAGCGTCATCCAGTTAACGAAGAAAGCGCTTGCCAATTCACACCAGCATTTCTCTCGCAGACCCGTCCACTATAAAATTTATCAAAGCCAGCCCAGCCAGTCAACCCATTTCGGTGTTTTTAACATCCAAACGCTGATTCTTACCGGTTCAAACGAAACTTAATATTTATTTTGAGCAAAACAACTTCATCTTCTTCGATCAAAGTTTGTCTTTCGCGTAAAAAGCATAAAAATCAAGAACTTGTAAAAAGATACTCCGGAAGGTGAATTTTCAAGTGATGAAAGGAAGGACGATTTTTCTCAGGAAAAGCTTCAAACCTGGATCGATTGTGCGGTTGAAAACAGTATAATTCAACGCTTCAAGGGCTTTCACTTCTCCGCGGCATCTTGCATCTCACCAAGAAAAGTCACTTAACAGTTCACCGGTATTAATGGGAAGAATGAGTGGCTCAAAGCTCTTTCTTTGGACAGACCGTTTGCTATTTTTGCCGATGCTTGTTTTTACTTTACTGAAGCTTACGTATTTTCAAGTGGTAGAAACCTCTACAACACAGCGCAGGACAGTGAGGTAAATTAAATAAATAGAAGCTTAACATTTGGTTTAATCGTTGTTGCTTTTGTTCAGGAATGAAACTTGTATTTTTCTCTCGAATGGATAGAAATAACAATCATCTGTACTCGTTTTGGACGCAAAGAAGTAGTCGAATTGTTTGTTTGTTTTGTTACGTTTTCTTTGCAAGCGAACTGACGAGTGTTTTTACTCGGCTTGGCTGACTGTTTTTCGACCTTGGTGCCTCAATAGCATTAAGAAACTTTTGCCCTTATCTTATACACACGTAATCGCAATGAGTCCTCGTAAAATTAAGGATTAAAGGCGGAAAATCAAGCTCGAGTTAAAAAAAATCCGATCAAATGCATGTGCATGTGCGTGTCTCAAAATCTGACATAAAGTTGTCAAAATGCTGTCAAAAATGTCAATTCACTCGTCATTTGAAAACGTTTTAGAAATCTTCGTTGAAAGCGGCCTGTAAACAACAATAAACCAACTGAATGTGAAATTACGAGCCGCAGAAAGCGCGCGAAAAATTTAAAAGCCTCGATTCGGTTTGGGTGTTCCACACCTGGCTTGAGCCTGCGAGTCAATCGAAAGCAAGTACCTGGTCAGCGGTCCACTTCAAAAAACAGCTGACCTCGATGAGGTCTTAACTTGAGCCCGCAATATGGTCACGTGACACTGGTCAGCAGATACCTTGTTTTGACAGGTGTCAAATGGCTATGACAGGTCTCAAAAACCGCTGAGCATGCGCGCTCATTTCCCGCCATCAACGTTTCAAAATGGCGGACGACAAATAAGATTTCGCCACGTACTTTAGCCTCTCACTTGGCCGCTCGTACATTTGTTCAAATTTTAATAATCAGTTGAGTTGCGCCTTCGACATTTCTAGTTAACCTTCATACGAAGTTTAGAGAGATCGGCGGTTGCTATCCACAAGATATTGTCCTTTATCTGGTTCCTTCGTGTCAATGTTCGCTGCTAGTGGAAGATAAACCGAACTCTATTCTCTCTAGCGACTCCGCACAAAATAGCCTTAGAATGCTGATTACGTAACCTTAGCATACCGCGTACAGTCCGTGGCAATCCTTCACGTGTCCCAGTGGTATGGGACTCTTATATAAGGCCACTCCCTTATCACGATAGTTCATTCAGTCTTTTCGGTGTTACGAATTCTCCTTTTCGCGTCTTTTGTTATTGCTTCATCACTGTGCCGAACTTGTCATGGCGAATCAAGTCCCTGTTGTTCCTGATGTTCAGCAATTGCAAGACGCACTCACCGTACCTCCAGCCCAAGCAGGGGCTGCTCAAAACCAGGCTCAAGACGCCCAGAATGTTGATGGCGGCGAACAGCCCACTGCTTCTGCCGCGCCGGTTGCCGTTCCTGCAGCTCAACCTGTTCATGTACCAGATACTGATGTGGTAAGTTATTCTTGCCTGTTGTTGGCCTACTCGCTTCCTTTTTGCTATCGGTCGCTAGCGTGTTTTCCAGGACGTCGCAGCATAGCGTCCCGCTTTCCTGCATATGTTTTTTTTGCGAGTTTGTCTCGATCATAGCGTTATTGTTAGAAGGTTTTATAGTGAGTTTGTCCCGCCCCTTTTGGTGTATCGAATTTGTCCCGCTCTTTTTGCGGTGAGTTGGTTTCGCTCGAATTGCAATACAGTGTAATATTGCAGTGAAATGGTGAGTTTGTTTTGCTAGAAGCGCTTCTGTCAGTTTATCTCGCTTACGGATTGTCGTAGTGAGTTTGTTTCTCCAAGAGTTAACAGTGGGTTTGGCTCTCCGAAGTGTTGAATTAGTGAGGTTGTCTCACTGAAAGAGGTTTTCTACTGAGTGAGTTTGTCTCACCGGAGTGCGTAATTGGTGAGTTTGTCTCACCGAAGTGTTTGATTAGTGAGTTTGCCTCACCGAAGTGTTTTTGTAGTGAGTTTGTCTCACCTAAGTGTTTTTCTGGTGAGTTTGTCTCACCTAAGTGTTATTCTGGTGAGTTTGTCTCACCTAAGTGTTTTTCTGATGAGTTTGTCTCACCTAAGTGTTTTTCTGGTGATTTTGTCTCACCAAAGTGTTTAATTAGTGAGTTTGTCTCACCGAAGTGTTTTGTTTGTGAGTTTGTCTCACCCAAGTGTTTTTCTAGTGAGTTTGTCTCACTGAGGAGTTATGGTGAGTTTGTCTCATCGAAGGGTTATGGTGGGTTTGTCTCATCGAAGTGTTTTAAAGAGTTTGTCTCTCCGAAATTTATAGCGTGTTTGTCTCGCTGTGGTTCTTCTGTGAGTTTCCCTCACTGAAGTGTTATAGTGAGTTTGTCTCATTTAGGTGTTGTACTGAGTTTGTCTCACTTAAAGGTTCTATGACCTTGTCCCTACGAAGCGTTTATCAGTTTGTCTTATTCAATATCATTGTGAGTTTGCCTCACCGGAGTGTTTTAGTGAATTCGTCCCACCGGAGCTGTTGGGAGTTAATCTCGCTTAGAAATTTTATTGCATGTTTGTGTCGCTTTAGAAGTGTAAAGTGTTAGCCTCGCTTTAAGTGTTTTAGCGGTGTTGTCCCGCCTAATTATCACTCTTTTTTTTTGGTTTAAGAGTGTTTGCGCCTTGAAGGACAAGATTGACCAGTTGGAATCAACTTTGACGCGAACCAGCATTTCATCTGCACTCGATACTGTGCATCAGCTGGCTAGCCGCCCTACTCCCCTGGTTGACCCGTACGCCCTTATTGCTGCTCTTGAACAGTTGGCCGATGTTTCGAGGGAGACTGCCCACCCTGATCACAAGAGATACGATGCGATCTTTAAGCAGTGCAGACCCCTTGTTGATGAAACCCGCCTTGCTGCCATTGTCATCAATTTACTGGGTGACAAGGAAGAGAAATTGGTAGTGGGTCAGATTCACAAGCTTTTAAAATCAAGCAATCCTTCTCTGTCACCTCGTGGTCCCGTTCTTCAGTTTGGCCGAGGTTCTCAGCCAGGTCCTAGTTTCGTGGGACCTATGTTCCCCACTGGCTTCAGAGGCCGTAGAGGCGGGCGCTCAGGTCCCTTATGCAGCAAATGCTTCTATTGCAAGAGTGCAGGGCACTTCATTGCCAATTGTCCTTTGAACAAAAAGAAACAATAAAGATGTACTGCTTATACATTTCTCCATTCGAGTTTGTTTTTCTTTTGCGTGTCTGTGTTCCCTGCATGAGCTAGGCTTCCCCGAAGGGGTTATCTTATACCCTTCATTGCTCTGTCCCTGGACGGGGTATTTCGGGGTTGCTTCACTTTGGGGTCCTTTCTCCCCTTCATAGTATGCCTCTTTCGTTCCAGGGAAATTCTAAACGATTTAAGGCCTTTCATTTCAACCCAGAAGAAGTTGCCTTCCAGCGTGTCCAGCGTGTTTCCATTAGTTGATGTGATTGGACGGGTGAACCCCAAGGCGTCGTAACCCCGGTACCCTCGGTTCTACGCTCAAGGCCAAAGCTTCACCCATTTTTCTTTCATTTCGAAACCCGGACGCTTTTGTAGCTGGGGAATTGCACAGGCATGTTCACAAGTGGGAGGCAATCCTCGCCCAGCATCCTAAACAAGATGAGATTTTGTCGTACATCAAATACAAGATTAATGTTAGGGACTTCTTCATCCGCTTTCGAGGGGATTTTCAAGGAACATTTTACGATTCTCCTTGCCCACCTAGAGCAAAATTCAGCAATAATAAATCTTGTCTCGGCTTTGAGGATTTTATTTCTTCAACTATCTTGGAGCGTGACAAGAATGGATCTCTCTTGGTTTGGCGGAGGATTGGTGAAGTCGAACCCCCTCACCTTGTTATGCCATTGACTGTAGAACCCTCAAAACCAAGATTATGCCACGATGAACACTTTCTCAACTTGTGGATCAGAGATTTGCCCCTTAAGTTGGATTACATTTCTGATTTACCTCGTTATGTTGCAAAGTTCCATTTTCAAACCACTATGGACGACAAGAGTGGTTACGATCACGTCGAGCTTTCTGAGGAGAGTAGGAAATATTTTGGCTTACGATGGCAAGGCTGGTATTTTGTTTACAATACTATCCCTTTCGGTTGGAAGGGCAGCGCGTACGTCTACCATTCCATCGGCATGGCTGCTACCAGTTACATCAGATCCTTGGGAGTGCCTTGTAGCCAATACATTGATGACCGTCATATTGGGCAGCTTTCTCCTTCCCCTGAATATCGTTCGTCCGTGGGGGATTGGTCAGATTTAGAGTTTGCCAATGCTGCCGTTTTTATAGCCGCCTCTGTTCTAATTTCTTTAGGATATTTTATTGGCCTATCTAAGTCTTCGCTTATCCCTGCTCAAGTGGTCAGATTCCTTGGATTTTGGGTTGAATCTCAACTTTGTGCCTTCCTTTTGCCGAGGATAAGAAGATTAAGTTTGCAACTTTGCGTGAACACATCTTAGCCAACCGAGAGGTCTCAGTTAAGACCCTCCAGCGATTGGCGGGTAAAATATCTTCTTTTTGTATTGCGGTTTCCGCGGCTTTGCTCTATGCCAGGGACATTTTCCAGTCCACAGCTGGCTTTTCCAAGTCCTCACGTTTGGTTCGAGTGACGGGAGCCCTTAGGAAGGAAATAGAACATTGGCATTTCCTCGACTCTTGGAAAGGTTGTCTCCCGTGGCTCAATGAAAAACACGTTGTGGTCAGCATTTCATGATTCTTCGGACTTTAGTTGGGGAGGCTCTATCGTGCCTCCGGGAATGCCACCCCTTGAAGTTCGCAAATATTGGAGCAGCGATACTAGAACTCTCCCGATCATTGTTAAGGAAGCCCTCGCCTTTGTTAATACCTTGCAAGCTAGTAAAACACTCGTTACCAATACGTGCATGGATGCCCACACCGATAATATGGCAATTTTACAGTCTTGGGAGAAACAGGGCGGTAAGAATGTGCAGCTTAACGATGCACTTAAGAAGTTACACCAGACAGCCTTCAAGCTCAACGCAGTAATTTCGCTCAAGTATGTACCATCTTCCGCCAACCCAGCCGACCGCCCTCCCGCGTCCTGTCGGATCTGGATTGCATGCTTTCTAGGAGAGCTTGGCAAGAACTAGAAAAGAGGTTTGGTCCTCACACTATTGACCTCATGTCCTTGGATTTGAACGCCCAGATTGATAGTAAAGGCGAGATGTTAACGCACTTCACTCCTTTTTTTACGCCACACTCTTCAGGGGTGAACGTTTTTGCTCAAACCATTTCGGCAGCAGAGAATGCCTATTTTTTTCCTCCATTTTTACTCGTTGGTCCACTTCTGAGATTTTTGCTGGAATCCGAGCTTTGCTTCACTATCGTCGTTTCCAAGCTCTACCCTCTCCCGTTTTGGTGGCCTATCCTGATCTCTCGCAGCCACGCCCGTTTACAACTGGGAAGCAAAAGTGATTTGGGAATTCTCCTCTTTCCTTCACGGAATGCAAGTTTTGTTACTCGTCCACTTCCCTGGGACCTTTTCGCCTTCAGAGTAGCAAGTGGAAAATAGACATTTTTCTCTCTTTCTCTCTCAGTCCAGACGACCCAGAATTTGGAGACCGGCCGTCCCATGTCCACAATGTGCTTATCTCAATGATGACTCATTTAACTTTTGTCAGAGATGTGGATTTAGAAAAGATCCAGTTGTTGTACATAATACTCAAGACCTGCTGAGAATCGACATAAAAGATATTGAAGACCGTATTTCGGAACTTAGGAAGATCAGGTCCAACAAGCCTTACGAGAGACAGAAGTCTTCTACTCACCGGGAACTGGTTAGATTTCTGGCATCTTTACCTACCCCCAAGTCTCTCTCCTCTGCCTCTCCTGGGGACATCTTAAAATTCCTTGTTTGGAAGGACAAATCAGGCCGGACAAAAGTCCATCAGATGTCATGTCCACAAGCGAGCCAAACTCGATCCTCCTCTTGTAGCTGCCCTTCAAGGTTAGCTGCTGGCACCATTGACAGCTTGTTGGGAAAGCTCAGAGCCATTTTTGCTGAAGCTGGACTCGGTGGAGAATGGGACGACAGGTTGGGAATTGGTAATCCCGTTTCCCATCCTTGGATTAAGAACTATTTAAAGTTAATTAAAGAAGAACAGGCTAAAGCCAGAATTTGCCCTAAGAAGGTGGTACCTTTGTTTCTTGAAAAGCTTCAGATGATAGCACAGTTTATTCTCACTCAACTTCAGAGCCCACGGATCTCCCCTATTTCCCTGTATATCTGAAGTCGCGATCTTTGCTTTTTCACTACCGACTTTTTCTCCGGAGTCCGTTCTTCCGATTTGGGTAGGGTTCTTTCCAGAGAGGTTTTATATTTCCCAGATTCCTCTGCGATATTATTTAACCATACGTTCGGGAAAACTTTGAGAGGGAATTCGGTTAACACGTTTGCAGTGCGTCGATGTAGAAATCTGGTTGTGTGTCCGGTCAAGAATTTTGAGCGTTATATCGCAGTCACTAAGTCAATTAGAATCAACCTAGGTCAAGGTTTTTTTATTTCGTGTTACCAAGGGTAATAATGTTACCCAGGAACCTCTTACCGGTTCTGCAGTTCATGGCAGATTAAAGTTCTATCTCGATCAAATTCAAGCTAATGATGGTGAAACTCCTCACAGCTCTCGTAGTGGCTGCTCCATAACGCTTTCTTTACTCGGAGCCCCCAAGGAAGCGGTTGCTGACGACGTCGGTTGGGCCAGTACGAAGATGGTTGACCACTACAATGACCTCAGAAGGATTTTACCTCCTGATGCTCCAGCTGCGTTACTTTCTGCTTCTGGCTCTTCAAGCAACGTTGCTATGGCCTACGAGTCCTTTGGGAATGTTTCTTTTAAGCCTGTTTTTCCATAGTTTTTCCTCTCTGTGTAAATGCTTTTGCTTCATTCTGAATTAAGATTTGTTCAATTCTGCAAGTTTCGGGTCTTTCTCTCTCTCTCTCTCTCTCTTTTTTTTTTTTTTTGGTGCTTTTTGAGTTTTGGGAGGAACATGCATTCGGAACCTATGGGAATCATGGGTTTTATACGGAGTTGCTAGGAGACTCACCGCCGAAGGGCTGAGTCTCCTATATCTTATCTAGTCTAAGGCATTGTTTGCGGATGATCCTAGTGAGAATATATTACTTTTCTCTCTAGGGGCTCCGCACAAAATAGCCTTAGAACGCTGATTACGTAACCTTAGCATACAGCGTACAGTCCATGGCAATCCTTCACGTGTCCCAGTGGTATGGGACTCTTATATAAGGCCACTCCCTTATCACGATAGCTCATTCAGTCTTTTCGGTGTTACGAATTCTCCTTTTCACGTCCCACCCACCTCCCCGCAGCGATGAACCAGCACTCCGCACGGAGCTCCCTGCTCCTGACCACCTCGGGCTGAGTCTCCCATATCTTGTGTATTACCAGAGTCTTAATTACCCCGTCCATTCAAATCCATCTAGGTATTTCCTAGTCAAGAGAAAAATAACTTAAGAATTTCCCACCAACTTATTAATTTGTTCAACTGAAGCAGCATTTTGAAAATAGGGTGTAAACTAGATCTCCCTGTTTTCAGTGTCAACTGTTTCTCTGTATTCACAGAAGGTCTCTCCCTGGGCTCATAACAATCGCTATTGAGCATGCATCAGTGCTAATAAACAATGACTGGTCTGAAGTGCTTACCCATTTCAATGAAGGCATCAAGTGAAATGAACTGATAATACAAATTTAAATGTTCTGTACAATTGTAGGAGAACCAGCATTCAGCAAACATGTTCAACAGTTTCATAGAGCACTGAATGAGCACTACAGAAAGGGGGGGCAAACACCTGTATGATCCAGCTGAAATGGAAACTTTCTCTGATAAGCATGCTCCTGGACTGTTTGCTCAACTTTACAAAAGCATTCTGAATGACGATAAGGAAAAGCCTTCCAAAAATCGTATGGAAATGCAGAAGACAAGAGTTGTGTCACTGTTACAATTTTAGAATGATTTCTACTTTGTGCCCAGCTTAGAAAATAGAATAATGTGTTGCTGTATGATCCAGTACACAGAACACTTTAGTGTACTTTATATTATTACAATGTACAAACTATGACAGTAGTTACAGTGTTTCTGTATACCCTGATAGCAAGAATGTACAATGTTTTCACCTGCAATTTGCAGAATATAAAGTTCATGGTCCTTATTGAAGACGACATCCATTTTATACATGCTAAGCACCATCCCACAAGTTCTGTAACAAGCACCACTTGGCATATGTGCACTGCAGTTGTGGATGTACATGACAACATGAAAGCTGTCGATTTGCAAGACGATGTCACTAAGAATCACCGCCATGTACAAGTGACCATGGAAGATGGCACAGTCAGACCTTGTCGAGGGGGTATTGACATCCAACACCTCCTTGGTTTTGTATCCATTGAAAGTGGAAACTATTACCGCCACAGCTTCCTACAACATCTTCCTCTGCAATTCAAAGAATTCAACTTGTCAAGTGTTGAAAAACGTTGTAAAGAATTAAGGTAATTTATAAAACGAAGTGTGCTGAAAATAAAAATTTGCAATGTTGAAAGGGCTAAAAGACATGAAATGGTTTGTACTGTTGAATAATGGTAAATAAAACTATTTATGTGTCCCAGGACACATAAATAGTTTGGATTGATGCCTGTTTTTTTTTTTCTGCACCATTGTTATTGAGTCTGCAGCATTGTTATTGAGTCTGTAAAAATTCCTAAGGATATATTTCAAGGTCAAAAACTGTAAAGGATTACATAAACTGTACGAAGACTGTGTTAAATTTCAACATTTAGGGTTTATTGGGATGCTGAAAGGGAGGAGTTGCATAGACTTAACACAACATGGCTTGTGGATGTGTTCGAGCAGTCACTACACAGCAAGCAAAACTACAGGCAGGCACTCAACCACCTTCTGGCATTCTGCCCACAGCTGTCTGAGTATTTAGCCAAGTTTCAACTGGCTTTCACTGGAGATTTCCCAACTTGGAAATACAACAAAAAACTCATAGCAGAGGTATCATTAAGGTGTTTCAATATCAACATACTGCAGTTAAACCTCTCCTTACAAACACATCCACAGTAATGGGAACCCCTCTACATGTACATTACAGACAGGTCAATTGGACCAGAAAATTCAGAATTCACATTATCCCTACTTCAATAATACAGACACTCATCTCACCCTTTGGTGTATGTATTGAAGTGGTTTCGCTGTGTATATACACTAATATATTGTGATAAATCTTGTTGTTTCAGACAATATATCACTCTGTAGGAGTGTAGAAGAAACTTAAACAGTGTAATTTGCACAACTGTTAATTAAAAAGATATACATAAAACAATAAATATTGAGAAATTGTTTCATTGGAATATCAGGAACCTTGAAAAAAGTATAATAAATACTCAAATGTCAGTTTGAATTTGTTTTAACAGTGGACAGTAAAAGTGCCAGCTATCATACATTGGCAAGGTCCCTTCCATGTTGCTCTTAATGCAGAGGAATCTACTGTTCTGTTATTTTGGCCCTTTTTTTCAAAACTTTACAAGGCAGTATTTGGCAGAAACAAAAGGTTTCCAAAAAAGCCACGAGCTGAGAATTAAGATCTCAACTGTGACAACAGCAGCATTTGGTGGATGGCTTATTGTCAGGGAGATGATCCTCAACCAATTTGGCAACTGCAAAGACCAGCAGTATGTCATGTTGCTTCACCTGCTGGATGAAATCAGCTGCATTAATTTTTTCCTGTACACAGTCATTTTCTGTTGTGGGGAATTTGACACATGGATGCATGCATTATTTAGAGTGACCATGGTTTTCATTATTTTCAATCGTTGAAATTACAAGGCAACCCTGTGTCAACTAAGCGATCTCCTCTTCCACCTCACTGTTAACCCAGACATGGCAAATAATTTTCAGAATCACCTTGAAGTGTTCACAGAGAAGAAGATTGAAATCCTTCATTCTGTTTTCAGAAGGTAGATACTGTGACCATTTAGGAAATACAATACAATGCAATAAACTTTATTTATCCATGGTAATGATTAAAGCTGTAAGTTTGTAGGGCCGTGCACTAAAAAAAATCTAAAAATCCTATCCCATTCCCCACCCATCCCTCATCCATTTTGTTTAACTGAAGAGGCTTTAGAGGCAATAAATTTCCTCAAAACTGTAAACAAAAATCATTCAATAAGTGGTAAAATGTTGACATTAACTCAACAAAAAGTGAAAATTTTCTGTCTAAATAAAATCCTATATGGGTTAACACTTCCTTTTTCAAATCCCTGAAGTAATGAAATCCTGACATGGCTACTTGCTATGCACAATGCTGTGTAGTTTTTAATGGAAGGTGGAAACATAAGGTATTATAACTTGGGGTGGGCATGATAAAATGAACTATTATTTATGACAGCTGTAGAGTATCAATTGAAGGTTGTTCCGCAAAAGGGGCGTGTATCGCTTTTTTACCTTAAAATCCAAATCTCTCTAAACTCACTGTGCTTTGGCATACAGACTGGTTATGATGACAGTAATGAAGTTCTGTGCTTATTTTGCGATTAAAAAGCTAGGATCCGAAGGATTAGCTTATGACTCAAGAAACAGAAACAAAAGGATCTGATGCATGATTGATTTCTTTTGTTTGAGTTGGTCCAGTTTTGGCGAAAAGTCATAAGCTAATCCTTCGAATCCTAGCTTTTTAATCACAAAATAAGTACAGCACTTCATTCCTGATACCAGTCCGTGTGCCAAAGTAGAGTGAGTTTAGAGAGATTTGGATTTTAAGGCAAAAAAGCGATATACGCCCCTTTTGTGGAACACCCTTCAATTACCTTTTCAACTGTATGTATTCAAGATGCTATTTATCACTTTATTCTTTAATTTTACTTTTACATAATAAGATGTGTGCCAGTGACAGCTCCACCACCACTGATCAGCATGACTGCACATGCCTTGAGTGGTAGACGATATGACACCGAATTTCAAAGGTGGTTTGTACCAGAGTACCAACATGGAAGGGGTGGACAAAATTTCATGGAAATAGCTCTAAAGGCAGCTGAATTTCTTGTTGACCTGTTTGCAACTGTGTGGTCCACTGTTGGACAGACAACAAAAGTTCCAAATGGATCACGAAAATATCAGGTAACCTACATGTAATGTACTAATAACCAGACATGCTTTTAAAATACAGTTTGTTTCTGAGCACTCTGTTGCATGAATTTTGTCCCTACAATAATGTGCAACTTGTTTTAGTACAGTGTAAATTATAATATATTTCGAAATAGAATCAAACAAGGACCACTTCGAGAAACATCTTATGATCAGGTAACTACTTATAGCTTAAGTTTACCTTTAAAATGTCTGTCCTTTCAGCCATACTATTTTCCTGTTCTTGACACAACGCTCGACCAGCGATGCTTGCCAATGGGGTATGCGCTCCCAGGAAACGAACCAGATCCATTAATTGCTTGTGACTTGACAACGTGCCCGGTTCAAGACCACTTTCACCACTATGTCAGGCTCAACTGTGGACATTCATTCCACAAACAGACGTGTTTACAGTGTGTATGTCCGATTTGCAATCCCCTCCTTCAGAGGAAAATTGAACAACTCTCTACAACAATGAATAGGTAAGATATGGATCTCAAACTACATGTAAAGCCACGTTAAAGTTTTTGTGAGATAAAATGGAAAAGTGGAAAAGTGAAATTAAATTGGCTCTCGTTGTTAGGCGGTGTTTCGTTTACTTTGATACCTGCACAAGTACTCAGACTCATAAGCTTTGTCAATTTTTCATTTCCACTGATTTCCAGATATCTTGCTGGCGATGCAAGTGATAGTTATTCGGGAGAGGAAAGCGATGGAGATGAAGACGATGACGAACCAGAAAGCCCAAAGGGGGAATCAGAGAATCAAGACGATGACAAGTTAGACAACTCCAAATACAGGAAGAAAGTGGATGACATCAAGGCTAAGCTTGCGGAGCGCTTCCGAATTTTAGAGGAAACAAATCCAACGCAGATCCTTCCAGTGTACACGAATCCCAAGCAGAAACCTGCAATAAATCAGTGGTTACCGCCCTGCGTCATCCTTAGCCAATCAGCGGTTTTTGAGACCTGTCATTGGCTATAAGATGGATGTCCAGTATCAAAGACGTACGCTGTAAATCTCTCTGGCTACACGTTGTAACATTGTTAGAAGAACACGTCCCAACATTGTTGTAAGAACGCTTCTAACAATGTTGGATACGCATATAACATTACTGGAAACAAGTTGCTTCAGGGTTCTGGTTTCAACAATTTCCACCTCTACCATTAGGCTTCGGATTGGAGAGTGGGCCCTTAACTCTGATTGGTCTTTGCAATACAACTTTGTTGAAAGGGCGGCTACACGCTTCAACATTTGTTGTATGTTGGAGAAAATGTTTGATCATTCAGAAGATTTTAGCCATGCTAACAGAAAGCGAAAATAAAATGCCTATATGTCTGAATATAGGAGGTCTACAGAAAAGTCTGCTTTACAGAAAGAGAAAAGGGCTGAGTATATGAGGCAATATATAAAACAGAAACGAAGTGAGAAGAAAACGCAAAAGGATAACAAGGATTCAATGGCACATGCAAGTAGTAATAGAAAAGCTCAGAATTACTCTGAAAATACAGAATTACAATCCAGTGTTTTGAAAAAATTAATCCAAAAGTTCCATGACATTGTTTCAAATGGACCATTATAAATATGTAGTTGCTGTGACCAGTTATGGTATAGGCATAGTGTTTCATCTGCTGAAAGTCTAACGGCGTCGACAAAACCAGGATCGGATCGGATCGGATCACGGATGGGGAAAAAGTAATAAACAAAAAGTATATTACAATGAACATTGGAGAAATGCTGACATACTGTGACATATTGCGTGACATATTGGAGCTTACCATGAAAATTTTGCGGGAGTTTTATTTTGCGGATTGGCGATTTTTTGTGGTTTGCGGGAACAAATTTTTGCGGTTCAAGATGACTGAAATTTCCAGTGGGAACTAATTTTTGCGATTCTCTGTTCAAGTAGCAGAATATTTAAGTGGAAGAAACCTTAATATGGTATTTTCAACTTTTATCTTACAGTATGTTGAGTCAAAGTTCACTCTACTTACATATTTAATGGAGAATAATACGGTAATCACTGTAATTTCTTACTGCACAAAGGGACTGAACAACAGTAAAACAAAACAAAAGCCTACCGTATCCCTACCATGCACAACAAAACACTCTTTCGTTAATACGGCAATGAGGTTTTCCACGACCGATATTATCAATTATTATTTTACAAGAAAGCAGTATGAATGTAAGAATGTAAGAATGTAAGAATGCAGAGGCGATTTCGAGTCAAAAGATGTAGTATTAAACTTTGAGATCTAGCTGGGAACAGCCTATAAAATGCAAAACTATGCCCTACTGCTAATGCTTGGGATTAGGCTCAATCTTTGCTTTGGTAGACTTAAGGGGTAATGCCCGCTACCATGTGGCCTTAGTGCCTTTTGAGTGGCTTCAGCTTACTTGATCACATTAATTTGTGAAGTATCTTTGTCACTCCAGCCACATCCCACAAGCTTTACGTTTTCATTGCTTGTTTTATTGATATGTGGGTACTTGAGCCTGAGCATTAGCTATGCCATGCTGATGAGGCCTAACAAGGCCGAAACAGCTGTCCATGGCTGCTAATGCTTGGGCTCAATCTTTGCTTTGGTAGACTTAAGGGGTAATGCCCGCTACCATGTGGCCTTAGTGCCTTTTGAGTGGCTTCAGCTTACTTGATCACATTAATTTGTGAAGTATCTTTGTCACTCCAGCCACATCCCACAAGCTTTACGTTTTCATTGCTTGTAACATAATGAGACAGACTCAGTCGATAATAACAACACTTTCTTGTTCAGTTGAAGTTTCAAGAATTGAAACAACATCTGTGCAGGCCGCCGCAGAAGCGCCACTCGAACATGTGCCCCAGTGGCACAAGTCCATTAAAAGCAGAGTTTTTATTTTGACTGAAGAGAGTTAATTTTTGCGGCGTTTTATTTTTTCTGCGGGAGCTAATTTTTGCGGATCGAGGTCAATCCGCAGAATTCGCAAAAATTAGAACCTGCAAAATTTTCATGCTACACGGTAGGCCCTACTGAAAGTGATTTCCCGCCATGGAAAGTGATTTCCCGACATGCAGTCTCCTTCACGGCTATCGCCATGGACGAAAGCAAGCGGAAGAGACGCATTATTTTATCATTCAGTTATAATTTCTTTTTTTAATATCATCTCACGTGTTTATTTACTTTTTCTATATTTGATATTATTTTAGCAAGGGCAAGAGAAGAGACGAAAAACGAGGTGGGGAGTAACGTTTTTTAGATGTGACGATTAAAGTGTAGTGTATGCGAGCGATTTATTTAGTTAAATCAATGTTGGCTTCTTCTATGAACTCGCTCAGCTCCTCTTAACCTAAATCGCAAACAACTTAAATTCCACAAGTATATGGAACTCAGTGATGAACAGTTAGAGATCGCACAATAATTTTGGCCGTCTAGTTGTGAAATCATCACGTATTTTTCGTATTGTAATATTATAATAATCTTTACAAACCCCTTGGCTCTTTTAATAATTATATACTATAACCACTGTGACCAAAAATATGCTCTTTGATAAATTATTTTATATGGAAAGCGACAAGTATTTTTTCAGCGGCGCGAATTCGCATGCGGAGCTTTTAGGAAAACCCGGAGGGCTAGGCATTTTCTTAAAATGAGTTTTCTCAGTGTGTAGAATAGAATTCGATTTACGGTCTTAAGTTTTCAACAAAATGTCTTAAAGTCTAAAATCGGGTCGACCGTCATTGAAACATCCCAGACAAAAGCCTCCAGACTGTAATGGCAACGCACGTGCTCGACCCGTCTGACACCGTTCTGGTCATTCGCGTCGCTGAAAAAAATACTTGTCGCTTTCCATATAAAATAATTTATCAACGAGCATATTTTTGGTCACAGTGGTTATAGTATATAATTTTTTAAAGAGCGAAGGGGTTTGTAAAGATTATTATAATATTACAATACAAAAAATACGTGATGATTTCACAACTAGACGGCCAAAATTATTGTGCGATCTCTAACTGTTCATCACTGAGTTCCATATACTCGTGGAATTTAAGTCGTTTGGTGTGTAATAATTGCGATTTAGGTTAAGAGGAGCTGAGTGAGTTCATAGAAGAAGCCAACATTGATTTAACTATATAAATCGCTTGCGCACACTACACTTTAATCGTCACATCTAAAAAACGTTACTCCCCACCTCGTTTTTCGTCTCTTCTCTTGCCCTTGCTAAAATAATATCAAATATAGAAAAAGTAAATAAACACGTGAGATGATATTAAAAAAAGAAATTATAACTGAATGATAAAATAATGCGTCTCTTCCGCTTGCTTTCATCCATGGCGAAAGCCGTGAAGGAGACTACATGTCAGGAAATCACTTTCCATGGCGGGAAATCACTTTCAGTAGGGCCTAAACTCCAATATGTCACGCAATATGTCACAGTATGTCAGCATTTCTCCAATGTTCATTGTAATATACTTTTTGTTTATTACTTTTTTCCAATCTGTGATCCGATCCGTGATCCGATCCGATTCTGGTTTTGTCGACGCCGGAAAGTCTAAGGAATTATAAGCCTCATGTAGCAAAGTATCTCCTTAATAACAAAAAAGTGTAGATGATGTTGAATGGTTGTGTCAGTCATGTCGTAACTACTTAGCAAAGGATAAAATTCCACCATGTGCTATAGTAAATGAAATGCAATTTCCACCTAAACCAGGAGTTTTCAATCTGAATGAATTGGAATGTAGACGTCTTGCCCCAAGGTTGGCATTTGAGAAACTTATGCAGGCTCCAAGAGGGCAGCAATTAAAAATACATGGAAATATTGTAAATGTACCCGCAAATATCACAAATACTGTGTCATTGTTACCTCGGTTGCTGAATGAAACTGGCACAATAAAAGTCAATTTAAATTAAAGAGAAGATTGCAATACAAAACCTCAGCGTTGTCTATGAATGTAAGGCCACACAAAGTAGTGCAAGCAGCCAATTGGCTTGTAAACCACAGTAGTCTCTATAAAGAGAAACGCATTGCATTAAATCATAGTTGGGCCGAAACTAGCTGTAATGTACGTTATATTAGATGATGGATGAAAATGAACAGCATCCAAATGAAATATACTGCAATAGTTCTGACTGTATTAAATCAAATAAATCGCCCAATAATGACGAGGATTGGAGTGAGGATGAATTGAAATACCTGCTGGCGTTACTGATACCATGCTAGCTGCACCAGATTTCATAGAAGATCATGAACGTCAACATATCCTCAGTGTTTCACCAGGTGAGGGTTAGCATCCCGTTCAGTTTGTTCAGAGATAAATACTCTGAAGAGCTGGCATATCCAGGCAAATTTTGGGGCAAAAACGACCAGATAATGAAAATAGGTTTACACCTGTTCATTACAGTGAAATATGTAAATCTGAACTGAGACGATCAGACCGGAGGGTTGCTATGTGTGTAGAAAACTAATTATTTAAGTCAAAGAAGCTGCAAATGAAAACTCTCTTAGGAAAGTCTCAATTTGCACTAAGGAAATGCAAAGGAAAAAACGGCACTCTGAGAGCAGGACAACTAAAGCCAGATAGTGTGTTAGAGAAATTAATTAACCATGATGATGGTTTTAAGTTTTTAAGGGCTTTACGTGGTTCTCCTCCATATCTTGAAAAGGCAAAGAAAGATATATTTGCAATGATAAGACAACTCGGACCAGCTTCTTTGTTTTGCAGTTTTTCTTCAGCAGAAACACAATGGACTTAATTATTTGCTCAGAATTCTTGGTGCACATGTTGACAACAAAGAATACACTGAAAATGAGTTACAGAACTTGAACTGGGAGGAACAGTGCAGGCTAATTAAGAGTGATCCAGTAACTTGTGCTCAACATTTTGATTATCAAGTTAGTCAATTTATACAGAATTTCCTACTGAACTCCCTTGCACCACCATTAGGTAAAATAGCTGACTGGTTTTACAGAGTAGAATACCAGCAAAGAGGCTCTCCACATATTCATACGTTGATATGGCTGGAAAATGCTCCAGTCTTTGGAGTTGATAATGATGGTAAAGTGACTGCATTTATTGATGAAATAATTTGTTGTCAAAAACCAGTTGATAATCCTGAGTTGCAAAACCTGGTCAACAGGCAAATCCACAGGCATTTCCACACCTGTAGAAAGAAATCAAAAACAGAATGTCGTTTCAATTATCCACAGCCACCTATGAGATCCACGAAAATACTTTATCCACTTGATAGTTCTCAAGAATTAAGCAAAGTTAAACAACACAAAGAAACTTGGAAATTTATAAAACAACAGTTGAATGATATGAAGGAAGGTGATGATATCTCATTTGATAAATTACTTGAGAATTTGAAAGTAACTGAAGATAACTATCTGCTTGCTGTCAAAATACTCCTACTATATTTTTGAAAAGGCAACCAAATGAATTAAGAATCAATAATTATAATCCTGCTTGCCTTAGTGCGTGGAGAGCTAATATGGACACTCAGTTCGTACTTGATGTGTATGCTTGTGCAATGTATATTGTCTCATATATCTCAAAAGCCCAGAAAGGATTGAGTGAACTCTTGAGAAATGCATGTGCTGAGGCAAGAAAAGGCAACTGTGATATTAAACAACAAGTAAGGGATACTGGAAATAAATTTCTAAACAATGTTGAAATTAGTGCACAAGAAGCTGTGTACATTGTTTTACAGCTTGCAATGAGAAAATCTTCTCGTGAAGTAATTTTTATAAACACTTCACCACCTAAAAACAGGGTTCAGCTGTTGAAGCCTTTGAATGACATCAAAGAAATGGAAGATGATGGTGAGGACATTTATCTGTTGGGTTATTAAAGAGGTATACAAACCGTCCATTAAGTTTTGAAGGTACAACACTAGATGATTGGGCTGCATGGCACGACTCCCGTAGGAAGGCATATAAGAAAACTATTGATGTTGATATTGACAGTTTGCCAGTAGAGACATCCATTGATGACAATAATGATAATGAAGTGAAGAAGTGTGATAACAGTTCTCAAAACTACAAGAAGCGCTCAAAAGCTAGAATTATTAGAAGTGTGTACTTTAACAAAGAAGTTGATTCAGAGAAATATTACCGTGAATTTATTGTTATTCACATCGTGGAGAAACGAATTAACTGACTTGATTGCTGATATTTCTTCATATGAGGAAGTTCTTTCTTCTTAAAAATAAGATAGAAGAGCAAATGAGATAGTATGCAATTTGTACTGAAGATCTCGATAAAATTCAAGAACAGCTATTGAACGATATTGAACACGATGATTATGATAATTATGATATGATAGCTCCAGTCACTCAAACAATAGAGTATCAAGATGAGGCTGAGGGTGCACGAGACATGCATCCCGATCTTAATGAAAACTATGATTTATCAAAGGATGTTGGCATTCCTAATGAACATTACACAGCTTAGTCTGTGCGCTGCTGGTCTTATACTATTAGCTGGTGATATCTATCCTCAACCTGGTCCTACATTTCAATTAATTCTGGATTATCGTTTGGCCCTAAAGGTAGAGGATTAGCTCTAGCTGATCTTAATATTCGCTGTCTGCTACACAAGATGGATCAAGTAAACCTCGTTATAGGCGGTGCAAAGTCGTTTGATATATTATCATTCTCGGAGACTTGGCTAAATGACATGGTAACTGATGACAAGATTCTTATGCCTGGCTATAGCTGTGTGTCAGGCGGGATCGCCAAAGAAAGGCTGGTGGAGGAGTGGCAATTTATTGCCGCGATTCTATAAATTGTACTGTTCGTGAAGACCTAAATAATGCAAATGAAGCTGTTTGGATTCAAGTGAACCGAAAAAACTGTAAATCTCTTGTTGTTGGTTGTATCTACAGACCACCAGATTAACCTACAGACAATTTTATTGATAACTTGAATGAGTCACTGTCTAAAATTAACTCTGACTGACTTTGACAAGGTCATGCTTGGTGACTTTAACATTGATTTTTTCGGTCGGAAGGAGAAATGCAAATTCGTCTCAGAAACGATTGCTCAAGGCAATTACTGAGCTCCACGATCTCAAGCAAGTGATTGAATCTCCAGCATGCGTCACGGAACACTCTGAATCTCTTATCGACTTGCGCTTTACCAATGCTCAACAAAACATTACCGAGTCCAACGTTATAGATCCTGGTTTGAGCGATCATTCTTTGGTTTACTGCGTAATGAAGAGTGGTCGTTATCGAGCTCCACCAAACACGATCCAATTTCGCTCGTATAAAAACTACAATAGAGATTCCTTTGTATCTGAACTCCGCCAAGTACCTTGGCATGTGGCTTTACACAACCATGAAGATATCGATGACTACATTGACACCTGGAGTAAACTATTTTCAGAGGTTGCCGACTCGCATGCTCCAATAAGAACTAGCTGGTTCAGAGGCTTTGCTATTCCTTGGTTGAACCCTCACGTTACAGATCTTATGATTAAGCGCGATTACCACCTGAAGAAAGCCAAGGGAAATAAATGCAGTATTCATTGGCATCTGTACCGTGATCTGAGGAACAAAGTCACCCATAGCATCAAGAAAGCCAAATCCGATTATGACACTAACTTAATAATTGAAAGCAGCAAATCAAGCGCTAAAGACTTCTGGAGAGCTTTCAAACAAACTCTACCCTCGTCTAAAACGTCCTCCAGAATTACCAGTCTGTTAGCTGATGGTGCCCTTCTCGCCTCCACTCAATCTATTGCCTCGGCTTTTAATACATTCTTCGTGAACGTGGGAAAGTTTCTTGCGAAAAAGATTTTTCCTGAGCCCTACACAGCTAAAGCTATGGTCTGCCATTCTACCTTTACGTTACACCGATTAGTAATAATTTTGTTTCAAGACCCATCAGTTTATTGAAAACTAATAAGGCCGTTGGTCTCGACAAAATTAGCGCGTGTCTTCTAAAAGATGCTGTGGACATTATTACTCCTTCTTTAACGGCCTTATTTAATTTATCCCTTCAAACAAGAACTTTTCCTTCTATGTGGAAAACAGCAAAGGTTATACCCTTGTTTAAAAAGGGTGATAAACAGAACGCTTCTAATTACAGGCCAATTTCCATTCTGCCGACTATAAGCAAGATCTTAGAGAAGGCGGTTCATACTCAGTTTTATGCATATCTAACTGAGAATAATTTCACCCAACCAGTTTGGATTTAGATTAAAGTCATCTACTGTTACTGTCGCCTCTCAGCTTTCTGATCAGATCCTTCACTCCATGGACAATGGTTGCCTGACTGGTGCTGTATTGTTAGATGTCGCCAAAGCATTTGACACTGTCAACCACACAATACTGCTTCAGAAGCTCTCTAATTATGGTGTTGACGATGCTCCCAAAGCCTAGTTTACTTCATTCTTAACGAACAGAAAACAAGTGACCGGCTGTAATGATGTATGCTCCGAAGTTGCCCCTGTTTCGATTGGCGTTGTTCAAGGCTCTATATTGGGCCCGCTTCTATTTATAATTTACCTGAAGTTTTGCAGTTCTGTCAAGTCACTTTATATGCAGATAACACTGTTCTATATCTTGCCTCCAGCTCTACTGTGGACTTACAAAGCAAGATTAATGCTGACTTAAGACGTATGTGTAAATGGCTTCGGGCTAACCAACTTACTTTGAATGTTAAGAAATCCAAATTTTTACTTATTGGTAGTAGCTCCCGCTTAAGCAAAGTTGGGTCCATCCTTATTTCTGCTGATGATATCCCTCTCGATAATGTAGATTCTTATACGTACTTTGGCATTGTGATTAATAACCGGTTTTCCTGGACTGACCACATTGATTATATTCGTGGTAAGATCAGTAAAAAGTTAGGTCTCTTAAGGCGTATTAAATCTTGCCTCCCCCTCAATGCTAGAATTATGTTTTTTAATAGTTTCATTTTACCTCTTTTTGACTATGGGGATATCATTTGGGGAGATCGCGGAAATGCCTCCTTAATGTCTTAACTACAAGTGTTCAGAATAATGCCGCTCGCCTCATTTTAGATCTTCCTGCGCATTCTTCTGCAGCTGAGGCTCTAAAGAGACTTGGCTGGAAGCCATTATTACGACGTAGAAAGGAACATCATGCTATTTTTATGTATAAATTAATTAACAACCATTTCTGTCACTCTATCCCTCCCACATTCAATGGTGATTTTCATAATTACTATACAAGATCGAGAAAATTACATTTGTAAATCCAGTGCCACAAGAAGATGGGGTCATTGGTCGTCAGTAAATTTTAGCGCTGATATATGGAACAGGTTAGACACCTCATTAAGGAATGCAGAGTCACTGCCTGCTTTTAAACGTGGCCTGTCCAAACTTATTTTTGATTCTTAACGACATTCTTTGCTTTTTACCCTTTGTATATTCTTTTTATCTTTTACATTCTTGTATTTTTAACTAGTTATATTTGATACTTAATGATTGTATATATTCTTTTAATCTTTTACATTTTTGTATGTTTAGCTAGTTCTTAATCTAAACTTAGTATTCTTTTGAGGACCCTTCTGTAAACCACTTTGTGACGTTGGCATCCTCATTAAAGATTACTACTACTACTAACTTATTTTGAATGAAATACAAGATGATGAGTACAGACAAATGGTACAGATGTTAAACAAATAGCAGAACGAATTCTTTCATCATATTCTTCATCTCATCAAAACATCTGATGAACCATTCTACCACTGCCTTAGTGGTGGTACAGGTGTTGGCAAGTCCCACCTTACTAAAGCCCTTTATCAGGCAGCTCTTACGTATTACAACACCAGAGCAGGTGATGACTTTCACAACATTAAGGTTTTATTACTAGCTCCCACTGGAAAAGCTGCCTATAACATCAAAGGAAATACAATACATAGTGCTTTGTCTATACCAGCAAGCCAATCACTTAGAAATTATAAGCCTCTTGACGCAAGCAGACTTAACACCATAAGATCTCAACTTGCAGGGGTAAAGCTCAT